>JAGFPH010008567.1:4615-15972 GCA_018207615.1 Philaenus spumarius
TATATATATATATAGATTTATTTAAAAAACAAAATGCCGGATACCTGTAACAGAAGCGTTCCCCGACATATGTTTACAGGAAGTTTTTTCTTTATTTTGACCCACATGGCCATCCCCTTGCATTACAGAATCACTCTGCATATGTTTGTTTATTTTTTCAACTTGAAACCGCGAAGGACGCCAAACCCCTGCACATCGCGTGCAAGGACAAATTTTTGCAGCACCGTAACAGATAGACATATGGTGCGCGCATCATACTGTCAACATATACACATGATGGATCGTTTCGTTTGGCGATTCCCGGAAAATGCTAATAGTGTATAAACAATACAACATCCCCTTCACACTTGCATAATAATATCGCGTTTCTCATATCGGTCGTCATCAAACAGAACGGTTGCACAAAGGTCAGGTTGATAGCACTAACACCTGGTTTTGTTACGCCAGGTGCGCCGACTTTGTCGACTTAATTACCTTCAGACTTGCACAGCCGACGGCTAAACAGTTAGGCAATAAAAGTGACATAATACATCCTCTCACAATCCGTCTAAAGACTACCTGTCTTCGTTTTTTATTACTGTTATACAAGATGTCCCATAAGTAAAGTGGGAAACTTCAGGAAATGGTTCTATGTTAGGGCTCTTCTTTACCTTGAAGAAAACTCCTTAGTGTACAGTATGATTTCAATAAAAAGGTCTGACTCAAGCCGCAAAATCTTTGAAACATGCGTTCGTATTAACGTGTTTCGGATCCTATTTATAAATAAATAATCTGGGAAACTACTTTAAGTTATAAAGAAGGCTTTATATTTTTTACGTGTTAGCTTAAAATATGGAAATTATTGGTTAAAACTCTCAAAAATTCATTAAAAATAATAAATTTTTACTCAATTAAACCGTTGATTAAAAGGAGTTGCCGTCAATTTCTTTCAATTATGAGATATAAGACAAAAGCACATTGCCTTTAAGAACAATTTAAGATGTTTCACAACTTTTTAGGTCGAAAAACGGCGTCCGAAACACGGTAGTACGAAGTGCATATTTTTGCTGTTTTACGCAAGGTATAGAAGACCCTTAAAGATAATAACAGCATTTGTACCCACACTATTGTTGTGTTTACAGTGTTGGTATAGGATGCCGGGTTGGACACACCATTACACATAGCTTAACTATTACCTCTCACCCGATTGTTTTGGCAGTTACACCATCCGATAACGAATTAAAAGTGCTACAAAAAAGGTGTCTTGAAATTTGTTCTTAAAATTTACTGTTTTTGGGTAATTTAGGTATTAAACTTTAAAACAGCCGCCATTTTGAAACGCATGATTTGATATAATTGTTTATTTTTCTTAAAGTAGATCATTGTTAGGTTAAACGTCATGCCTAGTTTGAACTCGATCAGTCAAACCGTTCTCTAGATATCAATTATTTTGTTTGCTGGGAGCGGTAGTGTTTTATTAAAATGCACCAAACTAATGCTTAAGGTCTTTACTCGACTTGATCTCAATAGTTCCGGAGTAACTATTTTTTTAGATTTTTCGTACTAGAATTAAACTTTTTTAAATTTTTCTCTAACAAAATAAATGTAGGATATTATTCTGCACATTTTGTTTTTTTTACACAACCTTATAGCTCGATTGGTCCCCCCCCCCCCAAAAAAAAAACCGATCAAAACGTAAAATACCATAAAAGTACGCGGGTTCAAATCCACGTGGGGATTTTACCGTAAAGCATCTTCTGCTCCGAGGCCGAGTTTTTACGCTGGAAAGTATAGTTGCCTCAAAACGTAGAGAGACACCCCCTCAGGTAGAACGGACCGTCCTAATTATCTATCGATAAACAATGTTTTTGTTAGAAGCGGCCACCCGGGACTGCCGGCATCCGCCTGCAATTCCAAGAAATTCTGTGTCACACTATAATTTGCAATCAAACTCGCAAATAGCTGCGAATGGAACGAAGCAGAGCGTCAGTCGAAGTTATAGGCTTAATGCAAACAAATTGTAATATACTTCGTACACACGGCAGCTATTCAGCGCCTTCGTGAGTAGACTAATTTCCCAATTTATTGTTTGAAACCCTAAAACATATAAACTTAATTTTACAAATTCACTAAACTTACGTCAGCGGTTTATCAGCGTGATCGATTTTTTCAAACTAGGTCTTTACGTTGTTTAGTAACGTGCAAAATTTCAACTCAATCGGCTAAGGCGTTTTAGAGATAATTTAGTAAAAAAAAAAAAACAATGGCGAATAGCTGGTTTGTGACCCACGTGATCACCCTCTGAATGATCTCCACGCGTTACAGAATCATCCTATACAAGACCGTGGGAAGTCGGAGATGTTATCTCCCTAGACAGTGTCTGCAGGCAATGTGGTTACTGATAACAGTTGTTACTCAAGTGTCTTGAGGCTCTCCAAGTGTACAGTGTGATTTGAACATGCGCAACTGACGCCTTTACTTGCATCGACAACAATAAACAAGCCCAAACACCTGTCGAATGCCGAACATCAGCTGTTCGCAATTGTGAGGTTATCCCAACCCGGTGACAATATATATTACAGAAAGGAATGCTGCGCGCGCAACTACACCTGCTACCGTTTTCGCTAACAAGCGGTCCCAAATATAATTAACCGTTAGGCTCTTTAAATTTATTAAAAGCTCTGTGTACAGATAACGGTTTTCAAGATATTCGACGGTAATAATTGTAAACAGCTGCCTTTTTTGAATCGAGTAAAGGAAATCGGTTGATTATTATTTTCCAAATTGGGTATTTGTAGCACTAAGTAGGTGCTATAATTCAACTCCATACCATTTACTATTAAAAAGCTATGAGTTTTTCTTTCGTTAAAACACACAAATATTTTTTTTTGTGTTTAAGTTTAAGTGTTAACGATGTTAAGCTGAACTAAACCTTTCTGTGGTGAAAGATTTGACAATGGTCTGAACAAGCGAGATCGATACCTGTCATCTACGAAAGAGGAATTAATAAATAGGTATTGACGTTTTTTTAAAAAGGTACGTACCAAATTTATTATCCGTACACCCTATTCAGGAGGCTACATTACCTAAAATGAATAAAATATTATTGATCATTGTCCATGGGCGCCCATACCTATGGGCAGAGGGGGGCCACCCCTCCCCCAGCTCCCAGGCAAAGGAAAATATGTATATTATTAATTATAGTCAGGTATTTTTCTTTAAAGAGATTAGCACTAAAATATGTTTTAAATGTTATGTGTCGTTTGATGTTACATATACTTATTTTATTTTTTACAAGAGTTCAAGCACGAGCTGCTGGGTTACTACTTGGTGCGGCCTCTAGGAGTGTTATAGGTATTTTTGTATTCATTGACGGTGTAAAGGTACAGACTCAATGCTGTGTGGGTTAATATTTCACCTGAACAGCCAAATTGGCTTCCCAAATTGTAAAAGTTTTCTTGGAGAGGTCAAAAATATCGACTCCTTTTGCGGAAGGAGGGGAGGGTACTCCTTAAGCCCCCATACCCTCGAGCCCCCCTCCCCCTAGAAAATATCATATGGGCGCCTATGTCATTGTCTACCAATTAAAAGACCAAATATTCCGACACTACCTAAAATATTCAATTTATCAATTCCACTATTTAAGTTTTTTTAAGAAATACAAAATATAAACCTTCAAAATGCTCATGTTATTTACATGGAAGAATTTTTATCTAGAAGCCGCCCTTAGTTTGAAAGAACCATTCAACAACAACATATATATCAATTTGAACTTATATAAGTTCCCTTACTCTGCAAAAATGTTAAATGTGTAATTTTATAACTTTAAATGTGTTAAATAATACAAAACGTAAAAGCCTTCAAACCGTTGTGGTAACATTTTTAGTAATATTCTATTTACAAACTAACATCTGATTTATTATTAGTGAAATCTCACTACGTGCATTTAATAATTAGACAGCTGCTCAAGGTTTTGACTTATTTTCCTGCACAGTAAACAATAAATGTAACGTTTATGAAGTGATTATCAAACCTAAAAGTATACGTTTTTAACCCCAACCCAAGCAGAGGGGTGTTATAAGTTTAACATATGTAACTGTGTGACATCGTAGCTCCCAAATTTGTTTATTGAATCTTGACCGAGAGTGTTCTTAGCTATAATCAGGTTCGTCCTAATGATCTTAAAATCCAAAAAGTTGGGAAATTTAAGATTTTGAAAAAGTTGGAATTTTGATTTTTGGATTAAATTGCACGCAAAAACTCTCAAAAACTCCAACTTTGTGTTTGGGTTTCGAAAGTTTTTGTTGTTAATTACCAACTTTCACAAATAACGAGCAAGTTATAATTTCCAATCCAAAAATGTTGGGCTAATCCAAAAATTTCTGTACGAAACAAATACATTGTCTTCTTTTAAATGACTTTCTGCGAAATTTAGTTTCAACCTGATTGCCACTGACATGCCTTGCCGCCAGGCCGGTGTTGCCAGATTGGGTTTTTCCCAAAATGGGGAAATTCTTAAGTTTGCTGCAAATATTGGGGAAAAGAAAATGGTGGGGAAAAAATGGGGAATGTTTTTCAACATTTTACAAAAAAATTTTGAAATTCTTGTAAAATATTAAAATCTCTCGAAATCCTTAACATAGCACCTGCACAGTGTTAAAAAACCAACTTAGAGAAGTCCATTTAAAAAAATCCGAGGGTGAGCCTCCGGGGCCCATTTCTTCTGGGATCTATTCCACACAACATAACCCAGAGCCCCCATCTGCGCGTTTATAACTCCCTCACAAAAGTTGGGAAATATGGTCAAAATTGTTGGGAATTTTTTTAATTTGCTAACCCCCCCCCCACATAATTTGTTGTAGCAACGTATCTGGCTACGATTCAAGAAAATGTTTTCAGCCGTGTGGAGATCACCAGCTCATTTCTAGTTTATAAAGGGCTATGAGCAACTTTCACAGGTCTGATCAATTCTGGTTTTTTTTATTTTTTATTTAAGTTTTGATATATTTTTAAACTTTGTGATTTTGTTCAGTAGTAAATATTTACTAACAATAAAATGACAAAATAGCCAAATTTTGAAATGTAATTATCTAATGTGGTTAAATGTTTGACGTGTGTACAGAACATTATGAAAAACGAGTGTAGGCTATAGACACTTTTATTTGTGTGATAATATTCTCATATAAATAACTGAAGAATACAATTAGGCTTATATAAAACCTTAGTTAAGTTATTAATATTCAAAAGTCTTTACCCTAGCAAAGCTAAATATAGCTTTACAGCTGAAATACCTGAGATATTAGTTTAATTTTATTAAACCGCACTAAAGAAATATACAATAAAACTCTTGCAGACTAAACGTGGGGAACAGGTAAAGGGGTGAGAGCGGGGGTGGTTATATTTAGGTTATGTTTACAGGCGTAGACGGGTCATCGCCCTTTGATAGGGTGGAGTTGGGGTGGAGGGTCATCCCCGTGCATCATGTTAATTAATTAGTAAAGTGCTGCAAGTTAAAACAGAACGAAAGGGGTGTTTGCCCTCTGTTTAGTATTTAGTTTCAGTTAGCTGGTGTGTAATGGCGCCATTGCAGACAACATTATGCAGTCCACACGGATCGACTACCCAATAACTATAATCCTTATACAGGGTGTCCAGTAATTACGGGATCAAACTTTGGGGAATGGTTATATGGGTCAAAATAAGAAAAGAAAAAGTGTATATAAACAAAGGCCCGAAAACGCTTTGTTTTCCAGATATCCGCCATTTTGTTTTATGTACAAAATAATTCAAATCTAGAGAACGGTTTGACCGATTGAGTTCAAACTTGGCATGAAGTTTAAGATAACAACGATATATCTCAAGAAAAATAATCGATACTGTCGAACCATACGTTTCATTCCCCGAAGTTTAATCCAGTAACTACTGGACACCTGTATATTATTTGTCAAAGGTGTTTTTTTTGTCGCTAAGCGATATCTCCCTTAATTCTTTATCAAAATTAATTATTCGAACATCATTTTAAAGCTTATGTTCCCGCTATTGACGAAAAGAAGACAAACATCTTAAAATTCATGTTTTCGTTACAAAAATTGATTAAACAAACTTTTATATTACACTTCATATTGTTCCTAATGAAAGCGCCATAATATTATCTTTCAATTGATTTTATTTATTTCGCACTGATAGAGCAGATGATTTAGAAGTTATTAATATCATAGTGAAAAAATTTATATCGAATATGTTTATGTGTTATACGAAGATGTAGGAAAGTTTCCGAAAATAAACGAATAGGTAGCTAAATTTGTATAAACGATTATATTAATTAACGTTGTATTTATATATAGTTTATAACCTCAAAGCAAATCTTATAACGTATTATAGTATACATTAGTTCTATAACTCGTATTATCTCAAGAAATTATAATGACTGAAGTTGTTAAACATAACCCCAAAGTATAATCTACGCTGGGTTTTGTTTAAGTATTACAGATGATGGGTGAAATCAGCTGTTATATTATATGTTACTCATGCATGTACGTACGGGCGTACACTCGCTTAGTTGATAATAACAATACAAAATTTAATCTAAAGTTTGTAAACATAACATTAAATGGTTCACGTTACTACAGCTGATGGACGAAATCAGCTGTTAGGCTATATGTTACGAATGTATCAAACAATACAACCTTGCATGCGCTATACTTACGGTGAGCATATTTTCCTATATTTTATTTATATACGTGAGGTCTTTATGAATCCCTGCTATAAATGATTTATAATAAATTGCATACGAAAATAGCGTAATCGCATTGAGCATTTAATCTATACTAATATTATGTAGAGGTCAAATTTGTTTGTTTGTATATAAGGGGTAATCTCTGGAACTACTGAACCAATTATTGAAAATTTTGTTTTGAATAAAAAGCTACATTCATAAATTCGTTTTGATAAAAACATATTTTTATTTTCTATATTTGTAAATTAAGTCGCAAAAAATTCACAGGATGAAGTTGGGCGTTAAACCCACAGCGTCTAACAGCTGTAATACCAATAAATAATACCAATAACGACCATTGAACAATGAAACTTACATCATCAAAAATCAACAAGATGTGCACAAAAACATAAATTATGTGTGTATGTTGCCGTTAAGGCAGGTAAAATAAATTAAACATAATTTTAGGTTAGGCCTAGACTGATGAACCAACACATTTCTTGAATGTATTTACATTCATTGCCAAAGCAAACAATTGAATAAAATAACAGATAAAACAGTTGATTCGGATGTTCAGCTTAATACAAAATAATATTTTAAGTTAGGCCTAGACCGTACCAACACATGTTTCAACACACACAAACCAATAAAATCTGGCGGGAGAATTTTAAAATTAGAAACCACTGTGTTACATCCAAATTAAAAATAAATAAGATATAATATATAATTTAATAGTAGGCCTATTTATTGGTAACATAAGTAAATTTATATATTTTATAACTTGAAAATTGCCTCTTTTTATATATAACAGTACAAAATCTCTGTCCTAATTATTAATCGTCATTGCCTTGAAAATGTCAGAGTATGCAATAATATGTTTGCATTTGTTTCACAGCGGGGATTGGCGAGCGAAGCGAGCAGAGGGCGGAGCCCTCTAGTTTTAAATAAAACACAAATAAACTTTTTTGTAAAAAACATCAAATATATTGTCACATATTTTCATAGATAGAAAAATACACTATAAATGTATGTGAACAAAAATCATTAAAAAAGTTTAAGAAGCTGACGTTGACGGTTTGCGCCAGGCGTAACCGTAGTGGATACTTTGTGTAGGCTATTAGTGTTTTGTTATTTTCTAATTTTTCCATACATCTGACTCTGACCAATTCATTTGAATTATTAAGAAACCTTTGGCGCAGTCAATGGTCATTGATGCTTTCTCCGAAAGCCACAAGTTATTGATAATAGAAAAAGCTCTTTCAAAGAAGGCGTTGGTTGTCGGAAGGGATAGTACAAACTCCCACATTGTTCTTTCGTTTTTAACAGTTTATCTTCTTTTTGCAATGTCACAACTGTCTTCGTCATTCAAGCATAAGTTATTCCTGATATATGGATTCATTACTTTGTGGGACAAATTACTTTCCGGGACTTTCTAGGATGATTCTGGGACACATGTCTTGAATCCGGGACTAATGGTCACAGTAAGTAATTTGTTACTCACGTATGGACGTACACTCGGGGGGGGGTTATAGGAGTTGATTACAGATATCCACTCATTGGAGAACGCCAAAGAAATAATCGTACTAACAACAGAAATTATAGTACATCTCGTAAAATTACCGTATTATCAAAATGTTTTACCACGGGGAAATTTTAAATTATCGTACAAATACGATAACTATCGTACATCTGGTATACATGTGTACCAACCCTTTGCGACAAAATTTCTCCGTTTAATTTATAATACTTCGGTAATATCTCCAACCGTTTCTAGAAATGGAAAACCATCGCATGTATCGTTCTTTAAAATGAACCGCAAATAATGTATGATAACAACGATTTAAAAACCAACCGAACACGTTTTTAAGCACGATGTCACGGGGTGGAGGTGCAGCGAAGCCTTTACCGCACTGGGCGTGACCTTGAAACAAGCAATGTTTGTTTTGTTTTCGTACATCGCCCTGGCAACATGCCAATACATACAAATCACTGGGTGCAATTAATTCCAAGGCTTTCCAGAAATACACGCTCCTCGCCGAACCGAGCTATGCTAATCTAACCTGTGTTTATACACTAATTCTGAGAAGGTTTTCTATTTGATTTCAGGTGATTCTGTTTTGTTGTGTTAAGTGCCATTTGGATTTAAGAAATTACAGATTTTATACAATGGACCTTAATTGACGTGGGCATAAACCAATTTGTAAAATTTAAAAAAATTACCGCCATTTTCCAATATGGCGGCTAACTTTAAAATTTCTTTTGAAAAAGAATTATTTTTAAGTAGGTGAATGAATAAACGGTGAACAGTAAAATAAGTTTTGTAGTAATGTTTGCTATATATTGATTCGCCTACTTAAAAATAATAATTATTCAACTACTTTAAACGTTATTCAGATATTAAAAATTAATAGATTTGATTAAAGCAGGCGATCGTTTTGTGTTAGATTTTAATACCAAATGATCTTTTTTAAGTGCGCCACCATTGGGAATTCAGAAATTATTGATTTTAAAAGTCTAACCGGAGGACTACACCCTAATTGATGAGGCAATAAACCGATTTGAAAAATTTTGAAAAATTACCGCATTTTTCAATATGGCGGCTAACTTTAAAATTTCTTTAAAAAAAAATTATTTTTAATTAGGTGAATGAATAAACGGTGAACAGTAAAATACGTTTTTTAGTAATGTTCGCTATATATTTATTCGCCTACTTTAAACTTTATTCAGATATTACAAATTAATAGTTTTGATTAAAAGCAGGCGATCTTTTTGTGTTAGATTTTAATACCGGATGATCGTTTTAAGTGCGCCACCATTGTGATTTCAGAAATAATTGATTTTAAAAGTCAAAATGTAGGACTAAATGTTTTAATAATTACCGCCATTTTCCAATATGACGGCTAACTTTAAAATTTCTTTTAAAAAACTATTATTTTTAAGTAGGAGAATGAATAAACGGTGAACAGTAAAATACGTTTTGTTGTAATGTTCTCTATTATATTGAGTCACCTACTTTAAACGTTATTCAGATATTACAAATTAATAGTTTTGATTAAAAGCAGGCGATCGTCTTGTGTTAGATTTTAATACCGGATGATCTTTTTATAAGTGCGCCACCATTGTGATTTCAGAAATTATTGATTTTAAAGGTCTAAATTGGTGACTTCACTGTAATTGATGTGGGCAATAACCCGATTTGTAAAATTTTGAGAAATTACCGCTTTCCAATATGGCGGCTAACTTTAAAATTTCTTTTAAAAAACAATTATTTTTAAGTAGGTGAATGGTAAACGGTGAAATGAGTTTTGAATGTTCGCAGTCGCTGTACTATATTGATAATTATTATTCGCCTAACTTCAAAGTTATATTATTCACCTATTTTAAACGTTATTCATATATTACAAATTATTAGTTTTGATTGAAAGCAGGCGATCTTTTTGTGTTAGATTTTAATATTTGGTTATCTTTTTAAGTGCGCCACCATTGGGATTTCAGATGTTATTGATTTTACAGCCAAGTTTAAATGGGTGACTTCCCCTTAATTGACGTGTACAATAAACCGTCAATTTGTTTTAACATTGTAGCTAACTTTAAAATTTCTTATAGAAACAACGATTTTTTAATTCGTTCGTGTATTTCACTCACAATTTCAACAGAAGCCGCAAGGTCGAGGTGCAAAGTCGCAAAGCGTGTTTTCCGTTGCGAGCAGAACGAAGCAACGCGTGAGCACGGGTTTGGAGGCTGAGGTGTAAACAAATACATTTCGTACACATAGGCAGCTATGCAGCGCCTTCGTGAGTAACCTGTTTCCCAAATATTCGATTGATACCCTTAATTTTTGTAAATTCGCTCAACTAACGTCAGCGGTTCAGCTGCGTGACCGAGTTGTTTATCCTATAACGCCCACCTATATAACCTGCCTACTGTGTCAAGTGTCTGTTTAATGGTTAGTAGCGCTGAAACTACCTATTTAATTGACGAGCTGTTAAGTGGATATAAACAATCGCGTGTATTGTTTACTCATATACAGTACAGGAATAGCTTAGACTGACGTCATAGAGTCTTTAGGTTGGATGACGTCATTCCACACTTTCAAGGAAATAATATCAATGTGATAAATCAACGTCATTTCCTATATCTTGTATTGGAAATGTTAAATAAACGCAGCTGCGCTTTAACGCGTTCCGTCTTTACGTATAAAGCTTCCGCCAGTGGCGGATCCAGGACCTCATCTGGGAGGGGGCAATACTTCCCAGATAACTGGTAGGTTTTGGGGGGTTCCCAGAAAAAATAAAAAATGTTAACGTTGAATTTCAATGGAAATATTTTGGTTGTCAACAATGTTTTACTTGTTAAATTCTTTATTTTTGTATTTACTGATGTCTAAAAACTTTGGTTTGGCATCGGACTTCGTACACCGCACTTTTGATTGTTTGCTTGAGATCTTGTATTAAATATGTCAAAATATTAAACTTTTTACGAAAAAATATTACTTCTTTTGACGACTTCAAATGAGTGAAGTTCTGATTTTGGGACATAAGCCCCGAAACCAGTAAGAACAAGAAAATAGAAGTCACAGATGATGTGACATTGTAACTTATCACCATATTGTGAGTGAGAACAATATTTGTTCACCATACAATACTTTTGACTTTAATGAAAT
>JAGFPH010008567.1:16072-34145 GCA_018207615.1 Philaenus spumarius
TTTTATGGTATTTTACGTTTTGATCGATTTTGGGGAAACCAGTAGGGCTGTAAGGTCGTGTAAAAAAAAGCAAAACAAAATGTGCAGAATCCTAAATCAGTTTTTTTTAGATAAAATTCTAAAAACGTTTCGTTCTATTGTTATATGAAAAATCTCAAAACTATTTTACTTCAGGTCAAAAGATGTGTTTCATATTGTTGGATTTTTTGACTAACGAACTCGTCCGAGCGACTTAGAAAACCAACGTGTGTACCAAATTTATTACATCAAACATCTGTTGTTACGTATTATAAAATAAAACAGCTGATTTGGATCAAAAGAATTGGTAAATTTTTGTTGACAACCGACAACGTATTTAGGTTAGGTTTATATCGCTCTGTTATACAAAACACCTTTCATTCGTACAAACAACCTGGTACGAGTCAGGATCAAGGATACCATACCATCACCTCCCTACGCCGAAACAATTGCCTCTGTCCTAATCAATCGATATTTCAGTGAAAATATTAGGTAATATAATATTGCAATCTGTTTCCATTTGCTTCCACGCGAGTCTGTTTTTATATAATTGAAAGATTCTATACACGATTGACGGTCTCACAATAATAATGTAGGCAATGGGCAACACTGCCTATATACATTTTTTTCATTTTATATACCATACTAGGAAGCCCCCGTGAAAATCACAGGCTAATTAATTAGATACACATCAGAAACACATCGTTTAAAAAACAAACTATTTAAAAACAACATTAAGGAATACCTACCAAGGCCTACCTAACTATGCTGACGGGGGATTTTTAACTCGGTAAATGTGTACAATAATAAGGATTATAAAACTGTAGGCCTATTTGTTAAAAACATTTTTATTTACATAGTCTACGTTATTATATATTTAAAGAAAGATAAAAGTACTATCTTTTAATTGCTTTTTATGTCATATTGATAGATCAAATGATTTAGAAATTGTTTAATATTATTGTGATGAAATTAATAATCGAATGTGTTTATATGTTATACGAAGATGTACGAATGTTTCCGAAGTTAAACGAATAGGTATATCTTTTCTTTAAATTTGTATAAACAAATATATTGATGATAAAAGGTTGTATTTATACACAGTTTATAACCTCAAAGCAAATATTATAACATATATTATAACATACATTAGTTTTTTAACTCATATTTAAAACAATGTACTTCATAAGAAATCATAACGATTGAGGTTGTAAACATAACCCAAACTATAATCTACACTGTGTTTGTTTAAGTATAACAGATGATGGGTGAAATCAGCTTTTATATGTAACTCACGTACACTCGCTTTTATAGGAGTTGATAACCTCTTTCCGAAGTTAAGTAAAACTATTTCCCTGTACATCGAAGTGGAGAGAGAAGGTTTGTGTACACTGAATGATTAATGCTTTTGTTTTTAAAAGTAATTCTAATATACGGTATTAAGAGTCGAGGCAACCGCTTGAACTTTCCCGCAGACAATGCTTACGTGGGAAATTTTTAACGGATAAATTTCCCCGCAGTGAGTACGTGAACTCCTTGACCGCATTCCCCGACGAGAACTGCTCATTGCTCGCATACTGGTACGAGAAGGAAATGTGTTGCTTTCTTTTAGAACGCGTTGAGTGAATAGGAGGAAGACACTGCATACGGTGCCAAATCTATAGAGCAAACAGTTTGTTGCACCCTACTAGCTGAATACCTGAAGTTCCTTTAAAAGCGAAACCCTTTAACCATCATCTACGACTGCGCATCGTACTAGTATGACAAATTAAATCAATGGGTCAACCTGTTGTAAACTATAAACGTAATATTTTAATGACGGGTCTAGAGTTAGCGGTGAAAAACGTAGAAACTGACTGCAGCTATTAAAATAAATTTGTTTTGTAAAAATGTGTGACTTGTTAAAACACAACCTTTCCACCATTTTTTAAATGGGAATTATTTTATTAGCTTCTACGCCAAGTTGCTGGAGCTTTAAAAAAATCGGAAAACCGTTGGATTTGTAAACAAAAATGCAAATAATAAAAACTGCGGGTTATGGACTGAGTCGCTTCGCTCATCCCGGCAGTCGGCCTAGGATTAGAAGCTGTCCTCACGTCGATTTGAACCGGGTACTTTTATGGTATTTCACATTTCAATTTATATTGGAAGAGCCAGAAGAGTTTTAACGTCGTATAAAAAAACTAAATTTGCAGAATAATCTCAACAAATTGTTGAAGAGATAATAGGTAAATTAGGGTCTATGTGTAATAATTGGTTTGTTCAACCCGAACAACCACAGTAAACACAATAATATCGTGGGTACATATTCTGTTATTATCTTTATCTTAACTATTACTCTTTATCCGATTATTCTAACAGTTACACCATCCGATAGGGAATTAAAATGGCTACAAAAATAGGTGTACGATTTTCGGGTAATTTAGGATTGAAATTTTAAAACAACGGTAATTTTGAAACGCATGGTTGGATATAATCGCTTGGATTTCTTAAAATAGTACATTGTTAGGTTAAACTTCACGCCAAGTTTGAACTCAATCGTTTAAACCGATCTCTAGATACGAATTATTTTGTAAAAAAAACCAAAATGGCAGGTATCTGGAAAACGAAGCGTTTTTTTTTTTTTGAAAAACAAATTTACTCTTGATTTTATTTTTATTTTAGCCCATACAACCACTTTTCGAAGTTTGGCACTTAACATTCGCGACACCGTGTATAGCATTTTTAATGACCCCCAAAAATGTGTTCTGAGGACCATGATCGGTGCTCATTGAACACTCGCGACCTTAGGTCTCACTATATAAGAGACACTGCAATAGCTTAGCTTTCCTATGGAAATTCACCAATAACCAGTTTAATAAAATAAACCGTTTCAAAAACAACCGTTTTCTTGAAATGACAACAACGCAAAAACAGTGCTACTTGTTCTGCAGCCCGTTTCGTTTCCTATCTACTGGTGCAGTTAAATTATAAAACAAAGGCTAACAGTAAAACAGTGTGCGTCAGTTTGAAGTATTTCAATGGAACAGCTTACCGCTGTCAGCAATGCGCAAGTACCAGTACAAGAAAGTACAATGCTCCATGTTCCAGACCACACGCGCGCTAATAAAAGGCTAATATTAGAGATACCGGAATGGGTCTACGCGTAGCGACCTCCTCAACACTAGCAAGACGTCAGCTGTTACGCCGTCTTCGTGCAGCTGTTGCTTGCCAATATCATTTAACAGTTTTGCAAAGTTGTTTGCTGTGATGAACACTACTTCGCAGGAGGTAGACGGCTCCCTTTTTCCCGCAGCCTCAAGCACTCTCTCTTCTATATTATATTTCATCATCACTAGCACCTAAAATTGATGTTTATGGTGCGAGATGGTGTAAAAGCGACCATGCGCTAAAAGGCACTTCAGGTGATGAACGATACTTTTAATCACACTTCACTAGAATCACAAGAACACTTAATTAGGTACACTCGTCAATTTTCTAAGCGCTCGAACAAGTTCAATAGCAACATCCAGAAGCACGTTTTTTAACAGGAAGTAAAATTTTTTTTGACTTGTTCTTTCTAGAATGAAACTTTTTCCTAGTTTTATCTAAATATAGAAGATTATTCCGACATTTTGTTTTTTTCACACGACCTTATTTACAGCCCGTCTGCTACCCCCAAAATCGATCGAAACGTAAAATACCATTAAAGTACTCGGTTCAAATCCACGAGGGCTGTTTAGAGGCCGATGGCCGCAATGAAACACGCGAAGCCAATTCCTAGGCCGCAAGGTCGAGATTAAAACTCGCAAAGCGGGATTATCCGCTGCGAGCGGAACGAAGCATCGTATGAGCCGGGACTGGAGGCTGAGGTGGAAAGAAATTCTACTAATATATTTCGTACACGCAGGCACCTATTCAGCACCTTTGTGAGTAGACCAATTTTCCAAATAGTTGTTTGAAGCCCTAAAACATATAAATGTAACTTGGAAAGTCGTTCAAGTCAATATTAATTGTTTTATGATTACCCCCCATTTGCACCCCTTAAACAAAATCAAGAGAAACAATTTCCACGGCGGTAGCTCCGTAAGTTGCTAATTAACCACTACGCCAAATTTGGGCAATATTCGTCAAACAGTCTGGGCTTGTATAACAAACGCATGTTTTCTTTTATATATATATAGTTACATGATACAAGCAATTCTAGCTCCTACAGGGAATTGTTAAATTGCCTAAGCGAATCATATAATTAGCAAACATCGGCTAATTTGCCTTGCATTAGTATCCAGGGACTAATTATGCCTTCATTCTATTTATATCTTTGTCAATTAGTGTATTGTAAGGCCTACTTGATCCATTCCGTTACATTGCGATATTAATCTTGTATTCTGTGTAAAAAATATTTTTTTCTATTTTTATAAAATGCGGATTGATGTGTAGCACCACAAATAGGATTTGACCCATTTATGATAGTGTTTACATATTCATCAACTTCCCACACCACCCCAGAGGTAATTGTGTTCCAAACCGAAAGTCGTACCTGTACTGAGCTTGGTTGAAATTGTCCCGTGAGTTCCAGCTATGCTGGAATATACCCACGAGTACATACATACATAAACATATTAACCCAACTTAAAACAGCTGTCGGTTGTGAAGAAAAATTAACTGATGCTAAATTTGCTAACTTATTTTCCATGGTAATGAATGTAAATGCAAGAAAGAAACGAGTGTTGGTTCAGTATTCGCCTAACGAAAATCAAGATAAGCTTTTGGTCCGAATCAGCTGTTTATCTATATTATGCAACAACAGATGTTTGAATTTGTATATAGAAAGCCTTCTCGTTGAGTTTTTGTTTATGTTTACATTTATTTTGTTAACCTAACCTAAAAACCTATTAATTGTGGAGAATAATAAAATTAAATGATGTAAATTTCTTAAGTTGTAATGAATGCAAATGCATTCAAGAAACGTGTGTTGGTTCAGTATATATATATAGGCTTAACCTAAAATTGTGTTAGACTTTTGATCCAAATCAGCTGTTTATCTATAATAGTAACATCAAATTTTAAAATTATAATATAGCCATCCTTTTTCGTTCTTTGTGTTTGCTATTTCCTAAACTAAAAAAAGTTGGTTGTGAAGGACAAATTAACCGATTCTACATTGTCTAAGTTGGTTGCTATGGTAATAAATATAAATTCACTCACGAAGCGTATGATGGATCAGTACAGGACTTAAACCTAAAATTGTGCTGTTACGCTTTTTATCAGAATCAGCTGTATTATCCGTTATATGGCTGAGGATTTTTAATATTTTTACGCTTTAAAATCAACATTTTCAAAAATATTTGCTTAAGTGAACGTGTATGACCCCATAAGAACATTCGTTAAGATTTTATGGCGGCCAAGAAAACCCGCTTATGTACATAGTATTAAACATATACAGAGCGTTTGAAAAGTCTGGAAACTGCTTGATATCTAAAACTGTACGAGTCTTATGAGATATAAATGAACGTAGTTATCCACATCCATAAAAGAACCACTTTTTGGTGAGTTTGAGATTTTGTCGGTCATCTTGGAACAGCCATCTTGCAATGAACTTCATTTTTTTTTAATGGGAAGGTAATGTGATACATGATTAACAAACGATGGTCGAATCCGTTTTTGAATATCTAAATCCGTTAAGTTTTCGTCAATTGAGCAAATACGCAACCTCTTACAGCTGATATAGTGTAAAGTGATCTTACTTGAAAAAGTTATTTTCTTCTTCTTAATAATTTTATTTTTGTTAATGTCTATTTTGAATTTAAATAAACTATTTAAGAAATTAAATCATCTTATATTTGTTGTCTTGCAAACTTGTTTATCAGTCTGAGGTTGCTTACTTCTTCCAAGTTATTTCATTGCTCTAAACATGTTAATTAACAAAGTTCAGGGCGTTAATTACAATTAGTAGGTTTTTAATCACATTTTAAAAGGGAATTTTTAAAGTTGTATAGGCCTAACATGCGATGCGCATTTTCTTTGATTGTTTTGATTGCGTGTTCGCTCATTTGACTGAGGATAACTTAAAAACAGATTTAGATATTAAAAAACGGATTCGACCATCGCTTTATTCGTCAAATTTTACATTAAAACCATGTATCACACGACTACCTTCCCGTTAAAAAAAAAAAAACTAAATTCATTACAAGATTACGGACAAAAATTTCAAACCCACCAACAAGTTTTTCTTTTATGGCTGTGAATAACTGCATTTATTTACATGTCATAAGAAACGTACATTTTGAGATGTTAGGTCGTTTCAAACAACCGGACTGTACAATCCAACAACACTTACAGCTTGAGCTAGTGATAAGTCTGCTTTAGTGACCTCGAAATCGGCCTTGCGTTCCGAGAACCGTGCTAATAAGTGTGAACCATCTTTGTATTTGATCCACAAACAGGCGTGGACTTTGTGCTCGGGATTGTGCACACTAATTATTTACTGTTTGCGATTGTTTTTTACAAAGGGCAAATTTTATCAGTTTAGCAGCTTTGTGAGGCCGCTATATTAGTGCGCAGCGTTTGCTGTAAGGACAAAGACTGTTGTTATCAGCTCAAGACACATCAATACGTTATGTTAACTATTACCGATTTTTTTTATTGTATACACTCTTGAGATAATTAATATTCCTGTGTGCAGATAGCTGTAGCCTACTACAACAGAGTCGGGCCTACAGAATTTTCGTAATTCTTTTAACTGGATTTCCGTGATTATTAGTGAATTTGACCCTTTTGAAGATACCTAAGGTCGGGAGTAGTCAACACCGATCGTGGTCCCCAGAACACGTTTGTGGTGTCATTAGAAATTTTATATGTACAGTATATGAGTTCCCACTCGAAAGTCCGATTTAGTCCAAATTTGGTACACACGTTGGTTGTCCAAGTCGCTCGGACGAGTTCGTTAGCCAAAAAAATCCAACAACCGGATGCACGTTTTGACCGGACGTAACTATTAGGACGTAGATAATTGTAGGATATTATTCTGCACATTTTGTTTTTTTACACAACCTTGTAGCTAGCTAAGTTCCCCAAAATCGATCAAAACGTAAAATGCCGTAAAAGTACACGGTTCAAATCCACGTAAGGGATTATACCGTGAGGGTATCTTCTGAACCGAGGCCCAACAGCCGAGTTTGTACGCTGGAAGCGAAGCGAAACAGTCCATAAGCCTAGGCCGCAAGTTCGAAAGGCAAACTCGCATTGTGAGTTTTCCCGCTGGGAGTGGAACGAAGCAGCTCGTGAGTCGAAGCTGTAGGCTTAGGTGCAAATAAATTCTACTAATTCGTACACGTAGGCAGCTATTCAGCGCCTTCGTGATCAGACCAATTCCGCAAATTGTTGGTTGAAACAATAAGACATATACATTTTATTTTGGAAATTCGCAAAAGTTACGTTAGCGGTTTAGCTGCGTGGTCAACTTCCCTGACCAACTCAAGACACGTTTTCGAAGTATTTCATTACAACAATTGCATTACATTTTAATAACATAAACTCTGTTGCAAACATTACCGCCTCCTCTACAACCGTACTCCTTACACCACTATCCACGGAAACAAAGGAAGCAATGTTACTTAAAACAAAGCATTGTTTGCTAAGTGCTAGGTGTAAGTTGTAATTTCCAGCTTTAAGTGTTGATAACATGAAAATGTATACGTTACAAAATGTCCTCAGAACACGGTGCTAAATCATGAGAGTACAGGTTCACTTTATACAGTTGGAGTACATTTAACAGAACTTAAACTACAGTTCCTATGACCAGCAGTCTCACCAATCCTAAAATTCAAGTTTTCATATTTTACCAAAACAAACTATGTTTACTTGAATATAAAATTGAGATTATTGTAAAATAAATTGTACTTAAAAATCTCAAATTTTAGAATCAAACAATTTCGTAACTTGAAAATAGCCTTAAAATATTCTTTAAAATGAGAAAAGTACTTTTTAGTGAGTTTTAAAAGCAAACACCTTTTTAAAAAAATAGGCCACTTTATTAGACTATATTAATAGACAATATGTTAAAACAACTGGGCAGTACAAAACAGATGAGGCAAAATTTCAATGACATTCAAAACATTGCCTATACTGTTTATACTGTATTTTGCCTTAGACGTTTAATATTACAAACATATAGGCAATACCTTTCGAATAAAAATTACACGATTATTGATAAATAGACATGTTATTCTTATTACAAGATATGTCTATTAAAACCCTATTTTCCCCAATGATAAGAGATTATGTTTTTCGTTTATTTTTCTTCAATACGACTACCATTCATACTACAGTAAAAATGCGTTTGTTAATCAAATGAAAACTTTACTATCGTTTTCGTTATATTTGACAATACAAATTTTAACTGCAGCCATTTTGAAAATTTACTAAATAAAGTAACTATTTTTGGAACATTACACATTACGTACAACATGCTTATGTAACTCAATATGGCGGATGGATGTAAAACTAAGCAATATAATCATGTATGGAATTTCTGATATATTTTGACCTAGCCAATCAGTTTCTGAAGATAGGTCGAGTAATATGTGGGCACTCTGTATATATACTTAATATAGAACAACAATAAGCAATGAAGTTAAACATTATCACGGGGAAAAGTTATTAATATTACTAGATCTAATAGTTGCTTAAACTTGCTTATTACATTTTTCGACATCTAAAACAAAAATATGATCGATTAATTTCCAAACAGGTTGAATACACAACGTATTATAAAACTTTGATACTGTCAAGCATTCACCGATTTCTTCAGGAATAAGTTCCCTCCGAACATCTCCACTGGCCTCGTGTACAGAAATAACTTTTCTGTACGTTAAATTTGGTAGCAGAGCGTGGTTAGCATCCACTAATCTAAATCTGCAATTATTCTATACTCTAACATGCCTGCAATAAAACACACAAAACAAAACAATTACCGCATTAGCAATGTCCCAGGAAGACTTTGACCTCGGCGCAGGTGCTGATAGTTGCGTCGACTTCCTTCTGACCGGACGTCGCAACGAAGAGAACCATCCTCCTCCGTTACTAATAGGCTTTGGATGGTGTCCACTGAACCAACCATAGCTCTTTGTCTTTACTACAGCCTCTTCAGGCATCACTCGGACTTACAATTACACTTGTACACTGTATACTGTCATCATAGCACTGTAAAGAGATTTAACGTTGAATTGATACAAGTTACACCGTTGCTGTAGGATACAAGCCACCCACGCCAGTACATATTTGAAATGGGATTCGGCGAAAATTATGTGTCGTCGAACTAATTTACGTGAATGTGAACGCGCTGACGGTGTCAGTTTTCTTTGAAGAACACCAAAGAAATTACCTCCGCAACGTATTTCAGTGAGGACGCAAATTCGTTGTTGTCTCAACTACTATAATTATCTGAAGTGATACTAAAGAAAATATACGCAGATTTCATAGTCATTTAAAATAACATATTAAAAAGTTCTAGACGTTAAAACATTTACGAATGTATTATTCACATCTTTTTTAATTATTTGTGTGTGCAAAATATAATACTCATAGTTTCTTAATTTGTATACACCTCATTGTCAAGTAGAAACCCTTAAAAATAAAACTAGAAAAATTAATTCGTACAGGAGCATTTCACGTCTATAAGAACATTTTACCTAATATGGTGGCTACGAAAAAATTCTACTCCTTATTATGCCCGGTCTACACTTGCTGACAAAACTTATGAACTGCTGTTGGGATACCTAGACTATGTGAGGCCAGTCCCGATAGCTATTCTCCTTTACCGGACCACCGTCTACTGAATGACTCATTATAATGACTCATTATGAATACCTTCGGATAATTTAATTAGTGAACAATGTTTCAGAGTTATTATTCGAAATTAAAACAAATTAAACTGAATTGTTGCCAAGAAGCACTTCCGATGTGATGCGAGTAAATTCAAACAATTCTATTCTAACTGCTCAATGTTCAAGTTTTTGCCGATAATCCAAAATCGATCGTTAAAATTATTAAATGTGTACTTTTTACTATGTGACGTAAAACACATGTCGCTTCAAGAATTTTAAAAAAATGGCTACTATCGTTTTATATACTACAACATAAGTAGCTATAGACTATCGTTTTATATACTATCGTTTTCATAAGTAGCTAGAGACTTTCAACAATCTAAACATAAAAATTTACACGAAAACGGTAGAGTTCATAAAAGCTTTCAAATGTCGAGTAAAATCCATAGACGGAATAAAAATGGGCGTTTCTGTACGGATCTTGAAAGTTAGCCACCATATTGTAAAAAGACGACCCCACATCATCAAAGGCGAAGGCCCACATTTAAGGCCCGGTGCATACTTTCTGCAAAAAGGACGCGGGACGATGCATCATTTTCAATCATGGTGGAACGATGATTTTCAATCGGGTAGAAAGAAATACCGTACTTAGGACACGCGCGTCACCTTCCTCTATCCCGATACCTGGCAGTAAATAGCTTGCTTTAAATCAGTGCACGTTTGCAGCCGCGTCGTATCTACGTGAAATTAGTTTTTAAAAAGTGTTTCAACACTACATCTGACGAAAAATATGGACATATAGCTTATCAATCAAAACCTAGATTAGATTAAACTTTGGAGTTATGTTTACAACTTCAATCTAAAAACTTCTTATAATGTCTGGAAGTTGATTATATTTGTATATGAGATATAGAACTAATGTGGGCTATAATATCTTAGTGATTGGCTTTGGGAATATAAAACGAATATTACAACCTTTTATTGTCAATATATTCATTTATAAAAAATTCAAAAGAAAAAATTACCATTCGTTTAACTTCGGAAATATCAATAATTTTCGAATAACAAATGAACATATTCCCTTATTAATTTCTTCATGGTAATTTTAATAACTTCTAAGCAATTTGATATATTAAATGAATAAAAATGAATTAAAAGATAACATTTTTATCTTTAATTTGATATATTAAAATGTACAAAAATACTAAATTTTAACAAATAGCCCAAAAATAATGTACTATTCATCTCGGTTGGTGGCAAATGTGACTTTTCTTTCTACATCACCAAAAGAATAATATGTACCAAATTTCAGATCTCTAGATTGCAGGAAGTTATTAGAATTTATATTTGTTTTATTACTAGTGGACCCTACAACGCTTCGCTATTGCTTGAGTTCATTATTGTAAGGGTAGTTATTCCATTTTATTACTTTGACTTAAGTAATCGAATTGCAAATGGTTTTTATGTCATTTAAGAATAATATTACACAAATTTAGATGTATAGCTTGTAGGAAGTTAGTGCAATTTATTTGAATTGTGTAGGGGTGCTACCCCATTTCAACCCCTTAGAACAGGCGGCTAGTTACATTTATTACAAACCCATATGTTGACATTTTGCTTTTACCTAATCTAAAAAAAATATAGCTCTGAAGAATAATTAACTGATTCTACATTAGCCAAATTGGTTGATAACAAACGTCTTTTCGTTCATGGTAGGGCCAATTTAAAATTATGTTCAGTTTTTTATCCAAATCAGCTGTTTTATTTATAATAAACTTATGTAACAACCTATCTTTGGAATGACTTATTATAATAGAGTAAGTATTTTTCGTTGATTTTTGTTTGCTTTTAGTTTCTTAATCTAACCTAAAAAAAATGTTAGTTATGAATAATAATAATGCGATTATAAATTTACTAAGTAAAGTTGCTATGGTAATGTGGTAATGGATGTATACAAACATGTGTTGCTAATCTTTTTGTCCGGACAGCTGTTTTCATGAGTTATGGACTTAAGTTCATACAAAAAAAGGATGTTTAGTTTTTCCTGAATTTGAAACTTTTCCGGGAAACTTTTCAAATTTTTCATTCCATAAAAACCTAATTTGGACTATTACGACCATTTTAAAACAAAAAATAGCCAAATTGGTTCAGCCGTTCTCAAGTGATGAGCTTACAACGAACAGCATTTCATTTTTATTATATAGATATAGAGGCAGCTACCCTATTTTAATCCCTTAGATGGTAGGCACCAAAAATTTGATGGGGTCTATGTAAACAAATTCAGCTCTCTTCCATCAAGGGAATTGAAATAATGAATTTATTGATTTTTAATGGTATCCCAGTTTTTATCCCATAAACGCAAATAATCAAAATGCGAGGACTGTAATATTTTTACGCATCAAGTAAAACACAATTGTTCGCAACTTATTTAAGTCCTTAAATGTAAATAATCAAAATATTTTTACAGCGTGGCTAATTAATCCCGACACCAAAGTTGGTCCCGATACGTGAAACTGTGTGGACACCCATAGTGAACACACATTCAAATTGAATTATATTGGCGTACACAATACTTTCCTTATTTATATAATATTCAGATGTATTTGAACACGACTTGGTAATGTTGACCTACCGATATTACAAAAATATGTTTCAAGAAGGCAAACTTTTGGAGATTGAACCCTAAGGCTGGAAACTTTAACAATAGGAAGTGACTAACAATAAAGCTGGGGAATTCCAAAAGTCATCGACAGGATGTCCTCGTGATATGGCAGAGATTGCAGTACTTCCTATACATCGACTACACTTGACTTGGAGCACATCAGTTGTTGATATTTTACTCGGCCCTTCATTTTGTTTATAAAAGTTGTCGTATCAACCGTGTTGAAAATCAGGAATCCTTTAAATACACTACACTACGTGTCAATCTTCCAGTAAATCATTACTTTTTCGTTTAAAACATACACACACATTAAAGTGTACATACAATGTGCAGAATATCCGGAACTAAATGTTTAGTAGGCTATACAGGGTGTTTCAGAAGGCGTATTCCTCACACCAAAATAACTAGGGGCTCTGCTCCTGGACGCTTCGCGTCCCAACCCCACCTCGGCCTTCAGCCTCAGATGGCTGCTTCGCTTCGCTCGCAGTTTGAAAACTCGCTGAAGGCTCTCGCTAATCTTTAGCTCGTTTGTACCTGGGTGACCGAGCATCGCTCAGTATTTTTAACATCTGGATTGTATTTATAATGTAGCTATTCGAATACTTAGTGACTTTAAAGGAGGTATAAAAAAAAAAAGTTGTATCTATTCGCCTTCTAAGTGACTTGAAAGGTGGTATATTCTGACTCTAAATGGTTTCTTAACAGACATCGTTGGCTGTGGTTCGGATTCCACGTAAAACTGTAGGTCCCGTCTTCATTAGCCTTAAGTGCAAAACAGTAGGACGTTAAACACCAAAAAAAAAAAAAAAAAAAAAAAAAAATGGTATATTCTGACGTCAAAAAACCCCTATATGCGAATTTTCATCAAAATCGTTAGAGCCGTTTTCGAGATCCGCGACAGATACAAAGATAGATACAAGAATTGCTCGTTTGAAGTAATAGGATGAAAATGTTCATGTAAACAAAGGTCCTCGTTAGACCTGGAATTTATGAATGTGATTTCTGTACTAAATGTTAGATTAAACCCAATTACTGGTAAATCTAGTCATTTATTTGGGTTTGAAGAAAAAACGTGAACAAGGAAGCAACTTTTGAAGGTTATTTATTATTAGCGAATTTCCATAGGAAAGATGAGTTATTACAGTCACTCTTATAGTGAAATATATGGTCGGGAGTGGATAATGAGCACCGATCATGGTCCTCAGAACACGTTTTGAGGTATCATTAAAAATTATATTAACATATGTAACGTGTTCGCACTCTGACGGCCGCATTTTAGTCCGATTTTGTCCAAATTTGGTACACACGATGGTTTTCTAAGTCGCTCGGACGATTTCGTTAACAAAAAATTCCAACAATCGAAAGCACGTTTTTTGACCGGGAGTAACATTTTTTTAAGATTTTTGCACTAGAATGAAACTTTTTGGAATTTTATCTAAATAAATAAAATAGGAGATTATTCTCGTTTATTTCGTTATTTCGTTTTTTACACGATCTTATAGCCCGTCTGGTTCCCCCAAAATCGAACATAACGTAAAATAAAATAAAAGTGCCCGGTTCAAATCCACGAGGTGGATTGTACCGTGGGGCCTCTTCTGATTGGAAGCCGCAAGGTCGAGGTGCAAATCGCAGTCCATAATCCGAGGATGCTAGGTCGAGGTGCTAAAATAGGTCAGAAAACGCTTCGTTAGAGTTACGGCTCCTGAAATTTTTACTTCAAAGGGTTATAACGTAAACGTGGTAGTTTCATGAAGTTCCTAACCAGAAAAATTAAATACAATATGAACCAGAATAGTGTCTGTTTAGTAGTAATCGAGAAACCCGTGGCTGTATTCTCAAAACTTAGTAACTACAGAAACGATTTCGTTCAAACTTAGCCTAAACTTTTTCCCAGATAACGTACCGACAAAAAATCGTGTAAGTGGTTTCCAAGTATAAACTAACAGACAGGCAAAGAAGCGTTTAAAACACTTAGGCCTATGCAACATACATTACTTCTTAATTCCCTAAGGAATTTTTTGTGAGCTCACCCACGCTTCTATTTCTTGGCCTATTTTTACGATTGGTATGTCAAATTAAAGGGATTTTCCCCAAGATGTTCCAAAAGTCATTTGTTTTATCCTCAATACTAGGGCTCTGCCCCCTTTAGCATCAAACTTCCCATTTATATCTTATGAAAGAAATATTTTATTGAGTGTATGTCACATGTGTTTATCTTAAGTAATCTCACTTAAATAAACAGCTGACTTAAGTGCAGCAATCAATTTCATTTAAATAAACAGCTGTCTTAAAAAAACTAAATATTTCTATGTCGCACAACCTATCACTGTGTTGTTTACATTTTTATTTTTCATAATGTTTGTTTTCAGTTCACTAAGTATTTAATGTTTACGGTATATATTATAAGTTCTGTAGATTTAGTGAGATTATTAATTAAAAAAACAAAATGTCACAAAGAAGAAGAACACACGTATCATTGGTAGGAAATTAGAATCGTATAAACCACAGAAATTACATGAGAGCGGTTCGTAATTTAATTACGTTTCTTAATTTAATCTAATATATCAACTCCTATAAAAGAGAATTACGTCCGTACGTTCGTGAGTAACAACATTATATAAAAGTAGTTTTCTCCCATCATCTGTAATACAATCTTAGACTAAACTTTGGGGTTATGTTTACAACTTCAATCAATAATTTAATGTCTTTTGAAGTCGATTTATTTGAATACAAGTTATAGAACTAATATTAGCTGTAATACGTTATAAGATTTGCTTTGAGGTTTTAAAATGAATATAAATACAACTTTTTATCATCAATATATTAATTTATACAAATTTAATGAAGAGATATCCATTCATTTAGCTTCGAAACATTCGTACATCTTTTTATAACATATGCATTCATTCGGTTATTAATTTCTTCATTATAATATTAATAACATCTAAATCATTTGATATATCAATATGAAGTAAAAAGCAGTTACATCTTATCTTTATTTTGATAAATAATAATGTATATAAATACAAAATTTTTACAAATAGGCCTACAGTTGTATAATCCTTATAATTGTACTTAATTACCAGTTAAAAATCTCCTCAGAATAGTCAGGTAGGCCTAGATAAAGTTTGTTGTTTTAAAATAGTATTTTTATAAATGATATATTTCTGATATACATCTAATTCATCTGTCTGTGATTTTTACCGGGGTTACTAGTTTTCATACTAAAATCAAGCAATGGCGAAGCTTTGCCGGGAACACTAGTTTGTTTGGTTAGATTTAACCGCTTAACAATAATTGCAACAACTGTTTATCAAAATCTTATCATCATTCCTTGACGTCTTAACATTCCTTTGTGGTCGTTAGATCAAGATCGGGATTAAGATTACACTGTAAAGCGGAGAAAGGAAAATGCAATTAAAAGCTGAATTATCCTTGATATAGATAGCAGTGGTATAGGCCTTCAGAGACCGATAATGAGGGGATATTTATTTATAATAAGAGCGCGCATGCCTTTGACGTCATCTGTGCATGTCAAGGCAGACTGCTTAGTGGAACTTCGTACTTCCTTTAATTTCCCTAAATATTATACGTAAGCCTAATGTTGCAACGATTTAAGACTCGGCTCCCTAAACTCAAAACGGCGAAGTTGGCAACCAATTTCAGTGTTAAAATAACCTAACCATACCTTCACTTTTAAGCATATTTTGTGTTATTTTCGTCAAAAAACGAAAGCTGTATTTTTTCTTAAAAGTAAAATAGATTGTGGGTGTTGATTGCTAGGTTTCTTGCAATATCTCTTTTTGCAACTGAGTAAAAAATTTATAAAGTTTACTATTTTCTACTATTTATATCATACGTTTATGAAAAGAATAAAACGGGTTTTGAAGATGTATTCACCAATCAACATCCGCATATGACAGTACTTCAAAATGAAACCAAATTTTTTAATTTATTCCACGAATAAACGTGAAAAAATGACTTATTCTGTAGCATTGTTCTAATGGGAATCAGATTCACTATATGGCGGACAGGGTATACCCTAAAGGATTTTCTTTAACCTGCGGGGAAAATTCCCACTGTACAGTATGAGTTTAACACGTTCAATGCTACGCAAATTCCGTAATTCCTATGCTAGGAGCTGACTTTTTATTTTTTATATTTATAATAGAAATTACTTAATTTTTATTTTTGAACCTTTCTACGTAATAATCACTAATATTTTGAAGCAGACACACATATGCGTCCATAGCACATAGGCTTAAAATTGGCTTGCGAAGCACGCAATGCTCTGCGTATTGAAAATTCTCCCAATACGGGGGTTGGCGTGCGGAGCACGCAATGCATTGTATGTTGAAAATACTCTCAATAGGGGGATGGCGTGCGAAGCACGCAATGTACTGTGTATTGAAAATACTGCCAATACGGGGGTTGGCGTGCAATGCACCGAGTTCTCACAGTGTTTAGTGTCAAGCTCACATGTGCGTCTTTAACAATGAACGTGTTAACGAAATGAGTCCGAGTACAGTCAGTGACTTTGTGGTGGCGCGGGGATTGGGCAATGCCGGACTAAAAACATGGTAAAGCGACAACACGACGGTGCAATAAAACTGCCAAGGGCCATCGGTTTACCTGGTTTGCAGGGCTACGACTACACGACGGTGGTGCAGCTGCGAGTGGGCTCCGTCGTGCAGTCGTAGTCTGCACGGCTTGACCGGGGTAAAGAGAGTGTGAGGGAGGGAGAGAGAGCGATTGTCAGGGTTGTCTACGCTTGGGGTTGACGACCAGGATTAAAGAGCATCCACCTTTCTCGTAATTATAATACGACGAAATATTATAATTATACAAATATTATAATCATACTGTTATCGGCATAATACTGTGACTAAACAGTTTAGGTAAGTCTTCTAGTTTTTTTTTATTCTAATTATATAATATGAAGAAACGTAAATAGTATGTATACACTTAAGCATTCATGTGCTTTCCAACAATCGCTTATGATTTTTGTACCTGGCAGAATTCTTTCTTTTATAATTGCTAGAAGAGTCGCTTTATCTCTAGTTCTGGTATGGATAAAGTTTTCTTCAAGACAGCCTCGCAGGTAGACGCGGAGGGATTAGGGGCTGGGGCCTCGCGCAGACTACGTCTATACGACTGAGCCGCTAATGAGATTCGGCAACGTCGTGCTGTCGTAGCCCTGCAGATATATTTATTGCCCCCCAAGGGTTCCAGGTCGCATTCAGTCGTGTAGTCATACAACATAAAAACATAACCCTCAATATCTGCTAATCGCGCGCATACCGTTAACCTACTCTGAGCACCATCCGATACACGACTGCCACGAGACGACTTTTGTAGATTGGCTAGTAGCGCCACAGATGCGAGATCACCGAAACATCTATTCTTAATCTCGAATTTTTTATCATTTATTTCCTCAAATAATACATAAACTACATACAGGGTGATGCAAAAGTTCTGTCACCCTTTCGTAATTTTAAACCTGTTACACGTATTATTAACTCCAAACTTTCAGGAATTTAAATTGGGCAAATTCTGTACCTTTTAGGGGTATGAATGAAATTTACCC
>JAGFPH010008567.1:35527-54396 GCA_018207615.1 Philaenus spumarius
ATTTAAAGTAGTAGATTGCTTTTTAAATGGTTGGTTTTAGTATTTAACGTACGAGATTGCTTTTTAAATGGTTGGTTTTAGTGTTTAAAGTAGGAGATAGCTTTTTAAATGGTTTGGTTTTAGTATTTAAAGTAGGATATTGCTTTTCAAATGGTTGGTTTTAGTATTTAAAGTAGGAGATGGCTTTTCAAATGGTTGGTTTTAGTATTTTAAAGTAGGAGATTGTTTTTAAAATGTTCATCAGTTCCAGCATTTAAAGTAGAACACTTTCAAAATGGTTGGTTTTAGTATTTAAAGTAGGAGATTGCTTTTAAAATATTCAAGTTTCACTGAACAAGTACGCATATTTATGTTTATATGTCGCTGCCGTGGTGTTGTTCTAGTACTGATTTTATTTAAACTTTTTGGACATTTTTTAAATTGTTTTTTCCATAATTATTATTATTTTAAAGTTATCCTGTGTACGACCCGTGTCCACGCACATTGCTCGTGTCCATGTGCACACTATCCACGACATTTATATGTATTTCGTTTAGTGACTTTTATGTAAACATTTTAAGGAATAAATAAAATTTACTTTTTAAAAATGCATTAATAACATGTTTCATCAAAATCGAACGAAATATATGAAATACACAAATTTTTGTTAGACATGAATTTTTATTAATGTTTTGAAATAGGTCTAAATGTGAACCTGAAGGCCTACTGAACTTTGATTTTTTAAACCCGTCAGTCCAAAGACCTCGCAAGCCTACCAACAGACTTCCCTTCCCATGACTCTTTACATGCCTAAGTAATTACGTTTCGCGGTGACCCTTGGGAACTGTAAACCGGTTTCCTTTCTTTGTACAATTAAATCCGTGTAAAAAGTACAACTAGAGTGTTGCTGCATAATTTGTATAAAAGAGCAAATTTGTATTTAGTAGTTTGGGAAGTGGCGGGACGAACTGCTGTCGAGATAGTAGTATGAATTTAGTCGATGGACATTTAACTACATTACCACTTACAATTGCATTATAAACTAGAACTGCGACCCAAGAAGTCATTCATAACAATCAACTTTCCAGCATGACATTAATTAGTATTCATAATGATAAATAATATTGTGGATCTAGAAGTCCGGTAATACACAATTATAAATGTAAAAAGTAGGCCTACGTTAGGTTAGATTATGTAAAAAAACCTAATGCGTCAATTTTACCAATATGTCAGCTTATCAATATAACCTATATTACTCCAGTAACCGATTTTTTTAATTACTTTTAATTTTGTCAACATGTACAAAAACAACCAAGCAACAAAAATATACAGTACTAGCTGGTCCGATACGGCTTTGCATGAATAGACAAATCAAAATTAAATGTATAGGCCTATTAACAAAAAACAAAAAAACATATCACAAAATATATTACACTATGTATTTCTTATGGAGATGTTTAGTATCTTCAACCCCCCCCCCAAACCCCCCCTAAAATTTAAAAATTTTTGAAAACCTTCCTTAGCGAGCACCTAGAGCCCTAGAGGAAGGTACATACTAAATTTCATTCCAATCCGTTCGGTGGTTTTTGAGATTTCGTGAGGTATGAGTCAGTGAGTGGTATTTGGATTTTATATAATATATGTAGATGTAGACAGCCATTTTTCATATCTAACAAATATTCAGAAAATATCAAAAACGCTAGAAAATATAAAAACAATAGTAAAATACCAAATGTAAAAAAAAAATTGTTCGTTATTGAATGCTAGAACATTTTTGTTAACAAAATTCACTGGTTTATGTTAGACCATTCAAAAGTTATGCAAATTTTAGTAAAGGCTTACGTAAATGTTTAAGCCTCAAGAGCCCCAGAGAATTAAACTACCCCGTCGCGCACACACCCTCACACGCGCAGCCCGGCTTACCTGCCGTCACAGTTGTTTAGTCTGCAAAACCGCTATTTCTTACATTTTTATTTTAGGATAATATTTTTGTAATTTTTGAAGTGATAACTTCTATTTCAGGCCCGTTGGGCACTTCCACTTGACTATGTTTCTGAATTCTCGCGTCACGCAAACTTTTTGCGTAGACACAAGTCAGATCGTGAAAAGGGAATAGGCGATACATAGTATATATAGACAAGTAAGAGCGTGGAGAGGGAATAGACGATACATAGTATATAATAATACGTTATTATAATTATAATAAGTATGCGAAAAAATAGTGACAATTATAATGTAAGCATTATTTATTTAGTAACTAATGATTTTGAGTGAGGTTTTAGTGTCTCTACATAGAATTCTAAGAATAATTCAATATGTAAGGAATAATTATAATAATAATCATTATAATATTATATTTGTGCGTTTTAAGTTTTGTAAAGAAGATTAATTTTTGTCCAAATGAAGTAATTTGAGACAAAATTTTACATTTTGTACATTTTGACAAAGTAATATTTTACATTGTTTTATTTTACTGTAACTTATTTTAACTCACTTAAATATAAAATTTAGCTTCATATTACAACAATGGAGTTCATACACGTTAATTGAGTGTCTATTCCTCACAGAATAGTTTCTTCTAGGCCAGATGGCCAATGCTTATTCTACTCTTTGGCTTTAATTGTACATGGCACTGATTCACTGAGGTTTGAGGTGAGGACCAGAGTTGTTAGTCATGTTTCAAACAGTTGGCGCAGGTTCAAACCATATACTTTAAAAGTAACAGGAAATATTTATTCAACAAAAAAAAGAATATATCTCGGATATGAGCAAACCGGTAACGTTTTAGAACCTCCTGTGAAATTCGAGCAGCATCCGAAATATTTTTTATGAATTTTAGGTGCACAGAGATGGTTATTTGTTGTGGGAGAGTTTTGGCGAACCGATTGAGGGAGTATGGAGGCTAAGGTTTACTGGGGAACAGACGAGAGGCCACTTTGATGTTCTCATTCCTCTCACACCTTCTTTACCTGACAACTCAATGAATATTAGTGTGGAGGAAATACAGTCAGCTTCCCAAACCCAGGTTTCAGACGATGGTCTCCAAATTTCTCAACTTCCAACCCTATCAGAACAGTGTACAGAAGTGCCCTATCATCTGATGCAGTTCGGTCGCATCCAGAACAAATACCAAAAAACGAGGGGAAAAACAACGAAATCGTTTTTCTAATACAAATCGCGTTAAAGCACATAGGCAAGCGGTAAACAAACCACTGTCTCAAAATACACACAGAATTAGCTAAAATACTTTAAGATGTAACATTTGCTGTAGGTAACCATATTATTGCAATAGCGAAGCATTGTCCTGTCAGCTAATAGTATACATCTAGACAAGTAAGCGCGTGGAGAGGAAATAGACGATACATAATATATAATAATACGTTATTATAATATTATAATTATTATATAATAATTATAATAACTATTTATTCTTAGAATTCTATGTAGAGTCATAAACTAACACCTCACTCAAAATAATTAGTCACTAAATAAATACTGCTTACATTATAATGATCACTATTTTTCGCATAGCCTACTTATTATAATTACAATAATATTACATAATAGTATTATTATAATTATTATATTATAATATTATATTATTATAATTATGCAATTTCAAAATATGATAGGCTATAATATTTTTTGACAATATATTGACTTGTGTAATTTGTTGACCTTTATTCTCCTCTAATATTAATACTGATAAAAATATAAATCGGTCATAGAAGTTATCACTTCCAACGTGTGGTCTCAAGCACACCCAATGTTTTTTTTTTTAATTCTGCATTTTATTTCATGAAAATAGAGTTCAAACACGAAATTACTAAGACATTCCTTACCGTATCTTACGAATATAAGGGGTCAAATGATCAACTCGACTTTGTAATATCAGTTTCATAGACTTTATTTTGACATACACTAATTAAAGTAAATAAATCAACAACAGAGTGTGTGCACGTCGGGTTGCGAGGGTAGTTTAATGCTCTGGGGCTCCGGACAAACTAAAGGGCTCTACTAGATTTTAGTGCCAGCCTCTAAAAGGTTGAGACATAAATTGCTCAATTCCTAGATCAGATCAAGCACTCGCAAAACAATTTTTATCGCATAATTGCATCAGATTTCTTTCTGCGTTTCCTTCTACATTTCGGCCGCTAAACTGGATTTTCACTTTTTAAGCACTTGTTGCTCGTAAAGTAAAACCTCATCGAAATCGTACATGCAGTTTTTGAGTTAAGTCGCAATAAATTTTATCAAAAGTTTTGTCCTAGCCGAAGAACTATGTTCAATAACAACATTAATTTATTATACCCTATATATTTTCCTTTTTTTTACATTGGCAAAAGATTTCCAAGTTCACCCGAACTCTTTTAAGTCTTCAATAAAGTTTGGGGCTTTAAATTCCCTCTCGTCCTTCTTCCCACACTCTTGGCAAAGTTCTTCATTAAATAATTCCCCGACATTCTTAAGTCTTCATTAGCCCTGAACGCCTGCTGGCGCCTTCGTATATCCCTTTACTAACATCTTCAAAAACAAGTCCAGTTTGACGGAGAATACAATTTATTTGGATGTTTACAATTTTATGAACGTGCAGCTCTTAAACATGGTACTCAAGAAATACTTTACTACCCCAATTCTAATTTTAATCTCCTTATTGAAATACATAAATCAGTAATTTTAAAGCCGTTCTCCTACTTAAATTACAAAATCAAAATTTGAATAGATTTCGCCTACTTTAAATCAATCGTTTTGAAACCATTCTCCTACTTAAATCACAAAAACCAATAATTGTATTAGCTTTCTGAACTTCAAATCTGAAAATCAATAAGTTTAAAATCGATCTACTGTTTAAATAAAAAAACAACAACTACTGTATTTTAATAACTTTCCCCAACTTTAAATACCCAAGTTAATCATTGAGAAAGAGATTTCCTACTTAATTGTTTTTAAATGAATAGCTCTCTTCTACTTTAAATCAGTTGTTGTGAAAGTATTCTCCTACTTAGGTTGCAAAATTCATGTAGGCTTATTTAAATATTTTTCGCCTACATTAAAAACTAAAATCAAACATTTAAAAATTGTTCTCCTACTTAATTTAAACCAACCTTTTAATGTATTCAAATAGTAAAATAATTTAAGGAAGTTGCTCTTTTGTTTAGTTTAAATTTATGGGTTATAAACAGAGGACGTGTAGTCTTTAATTGAAAGATTCAGTGAGGATGTTTAAATCTCCATAAGGAGCTCAGGAAGCGACCTTCATCCCAACATCGTGCCCATCTTCGTCATCCATTCTAATAACGATTAGCGACTTGTTTGTATTATAGTTTGGTAGGGAGATACGCAACGGCTAAGTTTAGAAATAATATCTTTCGACCAGCATATGTTTAGGCAGAGGTAGAAGTTATAATATGTTTTATGTGGTCTAGGTAGTCGTGTTGAAATAAACTTCACTTTTTTCAGTTTCAGTTTTTTCACTTTAAGTAGATCTACTAAAGTAAACTATTCGTAAGAAAAATTTTTAACAGCGTTCTCCTAATTAAGTTACAACAATAATCACTTTTAACGCTAACTCATGCTTTCAATAGACTACTAAAATGAAATATGTTATATTTGCATGAAAACACATTTTTAGAAAGTAGTAGCACATGTTTTTTTAAGTAAGAGAATCATTTTATTATAATAATTCTCTTCTCTGATTATTGGGGTACTTTTATTAATTTGTAAAAAATATATTGAACATTTAAACAGGCAACGCAAACCGTAAATAATTAGTATTGAAATACATAATGACAGCAGTAAAATTTAACATTTCTCTTAGAAAACATATTGAAAATGGTAGAGTTTCAAAGTTTCCTTTTCTGTCCGAGCATTCAATTCTCCATACATTGTATGCTGAAAACAAAACAATCGCCTGCTTTAAAAACAAAGCTGTAACGTTAAAGTAGGCGAACAGCTATAGTTTTGAAGCAGGCGAATGGATATACGACGAAAATTATTACCAAGACGTTTTAACGAGAAAATAAATCTACGGCATGCGCAATAGCCATAACATGTCACGTGGAACAGTAGAGGCCCACACACGAAGTGCTACTGCGCAAGACTAAACAAGAATTCACAGGAAACATTTCAAGGCCGGCTGATAGTTCTTTCACGATAACAAAAGAACACCATAAAACTAATGACCCCCTTAATATTAAGGAATGTGAATATTCCCATTGCGTTATTGACACATGCACGAATTAAATGTACTAACCAGTTTTTAAATATAGTTATTTCGCGTCGCAACAGAAGCAACATGAGAGTAAAATGGCTTCCCTACTCCTTTTGTAACCGAGTAAATTGTATGTTTTTAGACTGATAATACTATTATGGAATGAACTTATTTTATAACAATGGTCGTCAAGTGACGGACCACTGGGCGCGATTTTCTGAATGACTCATTAAGTTTACCTTCATATAATGAAATTAGTGACCACTGTTTTAGATTTGTATTGTTATAGACAATACCAAATAAATTACGTAGAATTGCCTTCTAAAATCTTTACCTTTCCTCGTGGGAAACTTTTTATACGTAACTATATAAACTACTTAATGACTCCCCAAAACGTGTTCTGCGGACCATTCCCGACCTTAGGTCTCAAAAAAAAAAAGAGTCACTGCAATAGCTCATCTTTCCTATAGAAATCCGCTAAAAACCAACTTGTCTCAAAAATTCGTTTCAAAGTTGCAGCCGTTAACCTTAGAAGTTTTCCAATGCCAACAGTAATTTCCTGTATCTTATTAACGAATTTCCATAGAAAAAATGAGCTATTGCAGTGACCCTTTTGGTGAGACCTAAGGTCGGGAGTAGTAAATTAGCAACAATCATAGTCCCCAGAACACGTTTTGGGTATCATTACAAATTGTATATATATATATATACTAGCTGACACGTACGGCGTTGCCCGTGGTGGTTAGTATTTTCAGTCTTTTTAACGTAATTGTAATCTTTTGAAGTGTTCAGTTAGTGAGTGGTATTTGGCTTTTATATATATAGATGTTAAATAATAAAAGCACTATTGTCATAATAATAAAAGATCTGAAATTATGATTTTAGTAACTTTGATCCCCCCAAACCCCTCCTAAAATTTCGAAATTTTTCATACCCTTTCTTAGAGAGCGCCTAAGGCCCTAGAGGAAGCTACATACCAAATTTCATTCCAATCCGTTCGCGCGTAATTTGAGGATGATCAAAAACGCAAGGAAAAATGCAAAAACGCCTATTTCTGGCGTAATTTTGGGAGAATCTCAAACATTTTTTAACAGACTACTTTTAGGCCTTAAACGAACCTAAGTACCAAATTTCAACATTTTCTGCCAATTAGTTCTCGAAAAAGCTGAGAAAACGCAAAAAATCGCTAGAAAAACGCGAATATTGGGCGTATCTTTGGGATGTTTTCAAAATCCGTTCTTAGTGCGCGTCTAAAGGTCCAACTGAACATGCATGCCAAATTTGAACTCATTTGGTTCAGTAGATTTTTAGTTCTGCTGATGAATGAATCAGTGCCATTTCGCTTTTATATAGATAGATATATATATATACAGTACATGCATTTGTTTGCACCTATAAGCATCCAGCTTCAACTCGTAATGAAGAAACTATTTTTCGGGTTTTCACTTTGCCCTCGTGGCCTAGGGTTATGGACTGCTTGCTTCGCTTGCAGAGTACAAACTAGGCCATCGGCCTCGATTAGAAGATCGATTTTCGAGGGAACCAAACAAACAAAATGTGCGTAATAACATCATAAATATAGTTTTTTAGAAAAAAGCTTAAACAAGTTACATTCTAGTATGAAAAATCTAAAAAAATTGTTACTTCCGGTCAAAAAACGTAGGCTACTTCCGGTTGTTGGATATTTTGGCTAACGAACTCGTTCGAGCGACTTTGATGCATAAATACCTTAATTCCTTGTACTGCTGGCAGTCCTGTTTCGATCACTTTCTATACGGTGACGTACGTTTCGCCTATTTTTTCAGGCATTTTCATTTTTCAGGCATTTTCAAACCGTTTATAAACAAATTTGTAAAAACGATTTGCGTTTGTTTAATGCGCGTCAAAAAACTATAAATTATACACAAACACTCCACAAACATTAACACAAAAACACACACACACGTAATGGGGCATGTATATGCCGATGTAGATTATTTTAAAATGCACTCTGGCCCGTCCTTGTCTCAGTCCCTCAAAATCGATCAAAAGGTAAAATACCATAAAAGTACCCGGTTCAAATCCATTTTCTGATCCTAGGCCAACGGAGCGAAGAGAAGCAGTCGTTAACCCAAGACCGCGATGTTAAAATGTAATCTCGCAAAGCGAGTTTATCCACTGCGACTGGAACGAAACAGCGCGCGAGTCGAAGCTGGATGCTTGGGTGCAAACAAATTCTACTAATATGGTTCGTACTTCACAGGCAGCAGCTATTCAGCGCCTTCGTGAGTGGGCCATTTCCCAAACTGTTGGTTGAAACCCGAATACATGTAGATTTAATTTTGGAAATTCGCTCTTTAAACTCAAGTCATCGGTTCAGCTCCGTATCGAATAATTTTATTAATAACTAGTGGACCCGCAATGCTTCGCTATTGCTTGATTTAATTTTAAGGGAAGTTATTCCATTTCATTACATTGACTTTAAGTAATCGAATTGCAAAATGGTTTTTATACCCCTTAAGACTACACAAATTTAGATTTAGTAAACCTTTAGGCCTATAGATAATACAGTAAACCTTTTGTTTGTTTTTACCAAATCTAAAAAAAAATACTGATAGTTGTGAAGAATTTTAAAAGATCTGATTTTAAATTAGCCCAATTGGTTGCAAATAAACGTGTTTTGATTCATTGTAGGCCTAACCTAAAAATATGTTCATTTTTTTATACAAATCAGCTGTTTTATATATAATAATTATGTAACACTCAATGTTTGAATTAAATTAAAATATAGTCAGCATTAGTTAATTTTTGTTTTTGTTTGCTTTAAGTTGGTTAATCTGCCCTAAAAAAGGTGTTGGGTTTGAATAATAATAAACTGATAAGTAAAGTTGCTATGGTAACGAATGTAAACAAACATGACGTGTTGCTAAGCTTTTTATACGAACAGCTGTTTTTGTGCGCAATGGTCTTGAGTCCATACAAAAGAGGCTGTTTAGTTTTTTCCAAATTTGAAACTTTTTCGGGAAACTTTTCAAATTTTTCTTTATATAAAAACCTAGTTCGGACTATTACGAACATTTTAAAACAAAAAATAGCCAAATTGGTCCAGCCGTTCTCAATTGATGCGATTTCAAAGAAACAGGAATTCATTTTTATTATATAGACGTCCGAAAATGAAATACAAAATATGAGTTTCTACTAGACATGTTTAAGTCGTTCTAGATTAACATTGTTCTAAGATCTCGGTCTGATAAAAACATTTCTTGTTTGTCAATCCGGTGTGTAGATATGGTAAAGTGGTAACCGACAAAAAGTGCATCTACATCAAGACATTCATCTTGCAAGGAGGGATGGTCTCACTAAATGAAAAGTTAACCGTTCCTTCCATTTTTATACGGAAATACGTCTACTCGGGATTTAGGGAGACGTACAATGGGAAATGGGGACAATGGGGGTAGCATTATACTGTAAGGCCGTGAGCTGTGGGGTGAGGATAACAATAGGCGTAAAGGTCGAGGCGAGAGCATCTTACTTGTAGAAACTGCTGAGATAGGTAAACTGAAAAACGTTGAAATTATAAAACTGGATGGACTATTTCCAAATAAACTTTGATTACACAGCTGAGATACTGACGTTGGGTTGAGCGAGTTTCCAAAATTAAGTTTCTATGTTTTAGGGTTTCGACCAACTATTTCTGAAATTGGTCTACTCACGAAGGCGCTGAAAGACTGCCTACGTGTATGAAATATACAGGGGCGGTGAAAAGTCCCGGAACGGGTTAATATTTTTTTTACCGTTACAGATGGAACTATATAACTTGGTACACTGTTACTGGGCATAACACACTATTTTACCACAGTTTCAATGAACCACTTCGGGGGGGACGGCCCACAAGGAATCAGAAGAAAATCTTAAATGAGAGCGTGGGTTGAGTTGTAAAGGTCTAATTTAGTAGAATACAATGCCGCAAATCCGACTTCAAAAAGTTCACCCTAAACAAAATGGCGGCCCTAAACGTGTTGAAATAAATCGACATAAAGTTGCTAATATCTCGAAAAGGAAGAGTTTTTAGAAAAACATTCTAGAGACAAAAAATGTTTATTTCAAAGTGCTTGGCCTAAACAATTGCTCCCAAATCGATTTCGTATTTTTTTTAATTTTCTAAGATGGAGGAGTAAAAATAAAATTTACGAAATCGATTTGGAAGCACTTTTTTTAGGAATAACGCAAATTTTTTGAAATATAAAAGACGGTTTTTTTCTAAATTTTTAAAACAAGTAAAACTTTTGTTTTGTTTTGAAATTGGTCATGTACGATATTATCGAAACACATAAAATGAACTTCGAAATGATATTCAAACAACCCTCTAGCATCCATCAATCATAACATTTTTTCCTTGTAAAGACAAGTACATTTTATTCTCCAATAAAACTCTAAATTTGGAAATAAAAACTAACAAAATCTCCGCCACCTTTTGCATTTGGTTGCACCGTAAAATGAGAAACAAACGGCGGTTGCGTTAAATCTGTTTCCCACGCAGCAGGCAACAGTTTCACCGCCTTATCAGTAACAGGTGCGAGAAGCCTTGGCCCAGTTAACATTCCAGCATTCCGTTCCCGACATAGTCTTATCTTGTTGGAAAGGAAATTGCGGACATAAGCTTATCAAACCAACACGGAGTCTAGATAAGGCCGGATTTGAGATCAAAATTGAAAATATCTAACGCCGAGGAAAATTAGTTCGATTGCTTACATTTCGTTAAAATAGGGTTAAGTACCAAAACAATACACCTTCCTGAACAAAAAATATACCTATATTTTTTAAATCGACCACTTGTATTATTATTTCCCAAAATTTTGTTAAGAAAGTTTTTTTTATTGTCTCATGTAAAAATGTTTTTTGCTATATTTTGGATTTATAATTAAACTTTTTCTTATTTTTCCAAAAGCCCTATTTTCGAAAAATGTATTTACCAAATTAGTTTTTTTTTAGGAACCCAAAAAAATAAAGACAAAGTTCTTGATGTATCTACATAAAAATATTCTCTGTGCTTTCCTGAACCATAGCCTAACGATATACAGGAGTGCAGAAAAATCTGGAGACAGTTTAATATTTCGTATATAAGAAAAATTTGAAAGTAGATATGATTGAGGAACCTACTCTATGTAAAAATAATATTTATTAAGATTGTTTTTAATTATCCGTCATCTTGGATCCGTCATTTTGATTGTGACTTTGTTCTTTTAAATGGGAAGGTGGTCATGTGATACATCATTTCGATATAGAATTTCAAGAGAAAACCAAACGGTGAAATTTGCACCATCCATATCTTTAATCGATTAAAAATGGCGGCCAAAAAACAACGAAATCGTTTTCCAATTTTGCCCCAGTTTTCCTGTACTATTTAAAAAATATATTAATTATTATTCTTTTTAAGAGATAAGAGTAGAAAAACATATTAAATACAAAATTTTAAATATATTTTTAAAACGTAATGCCACGTGACCTACCTTGCAATTTATAGTTACTTATTTTGTTATTTACAGCCATTAAGATTTTTCCAAAATTGATTTCGAGGGGTTCAACCAAATACTCCCAAATATCGTTGTGTGGCATATCGTTTGAAGGCTTATTTAATTCTAAATCCAAAATAATAATAACTAGCTGACCCGTGCGAAGCATTCGCATTCTAACTTACTTAAATCCCACTTAATTAAGGTAGACACCGTGCATTTAGAATCGTATAGTGCGTATACTATACGATATTAAATATACAATTAATTAAAAATAGCAATGTAGTGGCGTAGGAAAATATCCCTACAACTTACTTGATCTTACATCCATCACTGTTACTTTCGGAATTATTTTTTCTTAAAATTGTTTCTTTTTCCGGTGTAGCGGTTTAGGAAAGCGTAAAAATGATGCCTCATTCATGTAATTTGATGATGTATTAAGGAAGTTATGGCGTACCGACAAAAAAATGGCCTTGAGAAATAATATATGTGACTAAATATACAATGAATTAAAAATATCAATGTAGTCGCGTAACGGCAGCTCTCCAGCTGGGTATTGTTATCATCAGTGTTGCCAACGACAGGAAAATATCCCTACAACTTACTTGATCTTACATCCATCACTGTTACTTTCAGATTCTTTATTTCTTTTTTGTATTTTTTGGTAAAATTGTATTTTGTATATTTTTCCGGTGTAGCGGTTAAGGAAAGCTTTAAAATGATGCCTTATTCATGTAATTTGATGATGCATTAAGGAAGTTATGGCGTACCGACAAAAAAATGGCCTTGAGAAATAGTATATGTTATTAATATTTTTTTTAAATAGTAAAGCAAAATGGGGCAAAATCGATAAACACGGTTTCCTTATTTTTGACCGCCATTTTTAATGATGTATCACATGATCGAAATGATGTATCACACGACCACCTTCCCATTTAAATAACAAAGTCCCATCCAAGATGGCGGACAACTTTTTTTTAAATCTTAATAAAATAGTATTTTTTACATAAAGTAGGTTCCTCAATCACGTCTACCTTCAAATTTTAGTTATATACGAAATATTAAACCGTCTCCAGACTGTTCAGCACCCTTGTATAGTAGTGTATACTTCACTCAAATGGGGATACATACTGTAGATGTTTAAATGATAATGGGCACGAGTAGTAAAAATGTCCTTTCAGCTATAGAGACATCAAAGTGCGGCTTTAATTTTGGGTTAACGTTAATAATTTAGAATTTGGACCAATAATAAAATAGGCCTAATTCGATCACGCAACTGAACCGCTGACGTGAGTTGAGCGAATTTCCAAAATTGTAACTGCCTGCGTATATGAAATATAGTAGTGGGACTTGTTTGCCCCTCAGCCACCAGCCCCGGCTTACTGGAAAACTCGTTTTGCTTACTTTTGTGGTATTCCACGTCGTGGTCGATTTTGTGGAAACAGACAGGCTATAAGGTACAGAATCACCTCCTATATTTATGTGTTTATATAAAACCCCAAAAAGTTCCACTGAAGTACGAATAACCTCAAAAACTGTAACTTTCGGTCAAAAATCGAGCTTCCTGTTGTTGGATTTTCTTGGCTAACGAGCTCATCCGAGTGACGTAGGAAACCAACGTGTGTAACAAATCGGACGTGCGAACACATATATAAAATTTTTAATAACGCCCCAAAGCGTGTTCTGGGGACCCTGATCAGTGCTCATTGGCCAATCCCGACCTTAGGGGGGAAAATGCAGATATACCCGTATACCAAGGGTTTCGTATTATATTTTTCATAACATTTTCCAAAATGTTAACCATTTAAAAATCATATTTATTCATAACATTTTCCAAATTGTGTACCTTCAAAAAAAACATGTTTCACAACTTATTTTGGAAAGAACGGTAGCTGAGTAATTATTTTAATCTCAACTGTTCGGGCCGTCATGTTTGACAGTTCTTCTATTCAAACCTTATCTTTGCTTCTTGAATCATACGTACATACATAATTATCTGACGCGTATCCCCCTCTCGCTCTAAGGAAGTAATTGCTGAACGATTGTGTTCTTAGAATTATTCAGTAATTGTTGATTAGGAAATTAAATTCTATACAAATGAGTCAAACGACAGTCAAGTATAATGAGGAAACATCAGTGTTGATTTTATAATACAACTGCATAAATAACCATGTTTGCTACGGCATGTAATGTCTACATATTCTGAAACTTTGTACTTAACTGAGTGCTTCATAACAGTCGCTGTCAAATACTATGAGAAGCAAGCACATAAAATGCAGGTTAAGTTGAGCCGCTTTGGTTACATTTGTATTAAACTGAATCTATACACTTCACCGGCATCAAAAAGGCAAATAATAATCATTGTTGACAAAAAACCTTCACGGGCTCTACAGGAACGGATTGCACACATTGAAATAAATTTAAAAAATGATCCGACCACGCAGCTGAACCGCTGACGTGAGTTGTGCGAATTTCGAAAATTAAATTATATGTTTCAGGATTTCAACCAACTATTCGGAAAATTTGTCTACTAACGAAGGCGCAGAATAGCTGTCAATGTGTACGAAATGTATTAGTAGAATTTGTTTGCACTAGAAGTCTCCAGGCCCGTCTCACATGCTCCAACTCACAGCGGAAAACTCGCTTTGCTTCGCTTGCAGCGTACAAACTCGGCCGTCCACGAAGCAAATGCAAACAAATTACAATATTGCATAGTCAGATATTTTCAATTAAATGACAATGGATTAGAACAGAGGCACTTGCGTCAGGGTATGGTGGTGTGTGTGCAGTATCCCAGATCCTGACGCAAACGCAGTAGAGCCAGGTGTTTTGTGTCATTTTTTATAATACATTTTCTAATCTTTACTTATAAAATTCAAATACCATTGACTCATCACAGTTTCTCCAAAACCACGAGGTCTACCAACATGAAATTAGGCACTAATACTCTTTATAGGCTCTAGACGCGCACTAAAAAAGGGTTTCCGAAAATTCGAAATTTTAGGGGGAGTTTTGGGGGGTAAAAGTTACTAAATCAAGATTTCTCAAAACCTACCGAACGGATTGGAATGCAATTTGGTATGTAGCTTCCTATAGGACCATAGATGCTCGCTAGGAAAGTTTTTCAAAAAATTCGAAATTTTAGGGGAGGTTTGGGGGATCAAAGTTACGACAAAAAACCATCGAACGGATTGGAATGAAATTTGGTATGTAGCTTCCTCTAGGGCCCTAGGTAGGCTACTCGCTAAGAAAAGGGTTTTAAAAATTCGAAATTTTAGGGGGTTTGGGTGGGGTCAAAGTTACTAAAAAGAAATACCAAACGGATTGGAATTAAATTTATTATGTAGCTTCCTCTAGGGCCCTAGATGCTCACTAAGAAAGGGTTTTAAAAAAAATCGAAATTTTAGGGGAGGTTTGGGGGGTCAAAGTTACTAAAAATCACCATAAGAAATACATAGTGTAATATATTTATTGATATAATATATTTTTTGTTAATATACATTTAACTTTGATTTTTCTATCCGTGCAAAGCCAGGTCGGGCCAGCTAGTATTATATATAGGTACTTAAATTAAATATTTATACGCTTAAAGATTTATAAGCAAATTTACTTTATGTTGTAAAAGTGCTAAGCAGAAGAATGTTTCTTCACGTGACACGTCCGTCCGCAAAACCCCTAATTTTGTCCACAATGTTTATAGTATACTTTTAAAATGTTTAATTTGGAATCCTAAATATTTCCGGGATAAAAAGTAGCCTAGATTAATCTTTGAAAAGTCTTCTAAATATTGGTGCTTTATTGTTATTCTAGCTGGAACCTCGCAGATGTGGTTAAATAATTAAAGAACTAGCGGGAAAATATTGTGCCTTACCATTACACGCAATTTAAATAAAAAAAACTATTTTAGAATCGAGTTCCATGGACTGCAAGTTTCACCCAAATCGATCTATGTATCCATTTTAGGCCTAAGTAAATTATTAGCTATGCATCAATAAACGCTAAAAATCCCGTTTTCTGCAAGTTTGTTCCTCGCAGCTCCCGAACGTATATAAACAAAAGTGTTAAGCTTTTGATCCAAATCAGTTGTTTTACTTATAATGGTAGCCTGTCACCTCCATTCGCAAAACCAATCATTTGTCAATAGGTACCCTAAATAATTCCGGGATCAAATGTAGCCTAGATAAATCATGAAAAGTCCTCTACCTTTTAATGAAAGTTTCGTCAAAATAGGTTCAGCCATTCCTGAGATTAGCCCGGACAAACAGACAGTCACTAAATAAATAATGCATATTTAAGTTTTGGTAAAGTTTGGTAACCATATTTTGAGCTTAGACAAAAGTATTTATTTCGAAATCACAGACAGACACTTCAATTTTATTCCTACGTATAGAAAAGTCATTTTGACAAAACTATTCCTCGTCTTATTATTCCTACAAACTATCACACATAATTGACTATATTTATAAATATTACAAATTTTACCGACTCCCTTAATCCGTAGACATCAAAACAAAACAGCCCTACCTACACGTGATCAAACATAACCTAAAACCAACACATCACGGAGGTAACTTGTATCAATTCAATTCCAAAACCAATGCTTACCAAACAATTTGCACAACACTCACAAACACTTGAATTTGTTTTACGACACCACTGAACTCGGTTCGTAATACAAATCTCGATTGAAATAACGCACTACACACGCAACCGTCGAAGGTTGCTGTTCGACTGATTTGATTACTGGAATCACATGGGAGCTGTGAGCCTGCGTTCACCAGCTGATCGCTCAGTTTGTCCAAGTACCGCAGGGAGCGCGCACCGCCAGCTGATTACTTAGTCACTCTATGTACCGCTGGGAGCGCTAGCGATAAACACAGCTTTTACTTACTACAATAGAAATAAAACCGGACTAATAAAAAAGAAGTTGTTTCATTACTTTTTCAACCTACATTTTCTGTCCACTATAATTTTATTGCTAAGTGTAAAAAAAAAAAAATACAGATCCGGTTAGTTGTGGTTAATAATTTCAAACAAAGTAGGTAATACAATATAACCTAACTTATGGTAGAACAATTAATTATTTTTATAATCCAAAAAAGGTTTATACAGGGTAAAAAGTTCGCATATGTAGGGAAGAGTAACTAAACAAAGTGAATTTTTCATATTCTTAAACCTAGACCCCAAACTGAGTCTAAAAACGCTCGGAAATAAAATGTATTGTAAAAATAATTCGAATACGCAGCTGAACCGCTGACGTGAGTTGAGCGAATTTCCAAAATTAAATGTATATATGTTTTTGGGTTTCAAACAACTATTTGGGAAATTGATCTACTCACGAAGGTGCGGCCAGCATGTACCAAATATATTGCCATCGGTCACCACGGTAAAAGCCGTGGATTTTGGTACTATTACGGTATTTTACGTTTTGATTGTTTTTGGGGGAACCAGATGGACTATGAGGTCGCGTAAAAAAACAAAATGTGCAGAATTATTTCGTATGTCTATTTTTCAGGAAAACTTCAAAAAAAATTAATTCTAGTACGAAAAATCTCAAAAATGTTTACTTCTGGTCAAAAATTTGGTATACTTCCGGACAATTTTTTTGGCTAACAAACTCGTCCAAACGACTTAGACAACCAACCTGTGTACTAAATTTGGACCAAATCGGACATAAAATGCGTCCGTTAGAGTGAGCACAATTATATTAGGTCTAATGATACTTCCGGTCAAAAATATGGTCTACTTCCGGTCAATTTTTTTGGCTAACGAACTCGTCCAAACGACTTAGAAAACCAACCTGCGTACCAAATTTGGACCAAATCGGGCATAAAATGCGACCGTAGAGTGCGCACACATATATGTTACTTCCGGTCACAAATTTGATCTACTTCCGGTCAAATTTTTTTTGGCTAACGAACTCGTCCAAACAATTTAGAAAACCAACCTGCGTGCCAAATTTGGACCAAATCAGACGTAAAATGCGTCCGTTAGAGTGCGCAAACATAAAATTACTTCCGGTCAAAAATTTGGTCTACTTCTGGTCAATTTGTTTGGCTAACCTACCAGTTCAAGCGACTTAGAAACCCAACGTGTGTACCAAATTTGGTAAAAATCGGACGTAAAATGCGTCCGTTAGAGTGCGCACACATACATACATAAATATATAGGCTACTTGTAAATATATATGATTTTTAATGACACCCAAAAACGTGTTCTGGGGACCATGATCGGTGCTCACTTGCTACTCCCGACCTTGGGTCTTACCATAAGGGCCACTGCAATAGCTCATTTTTCCTATGGAAATTCGCTAATAACAAAAATGCAGGATAGAGTTCATCAATATTGGTTATGTTTGCACTACAAAGAAACTAAACACTCAGCGGGCAACAAAAATATACAAAACAAATATCGTAAAGAAAATGTAAAAGATATAAGTATAGAAAATAAACATAAAAAATGTAGATTTATCGCAATAAACCTGAGATTTGTAACAATATAAGATTTCGTTACAATAACAAATAATTCGATCACACAGTTGACCCACCGCTGATATGAGTAGAACGAATTAAAAAATCAAGGTTATTATAAATTTAAGGGTTTCGACTAACTATTTGGGAAGTCGGTCTACTCACGAAGGCGCTGAATAGCTGCCTACGCGTACGAAATATATTAGTAGAATTTGTTTGCACTTCAGAATTCAGCCTACGCGAGTACACATCCCGGCCTTCGGCCTCAGATCAGAAGCTGCCCCCGCGTGGATTTCAACCGGGTACTTTTATGGTATTTTACGTTTTGAACGATTTTGGGGGAACCAGAAGGGCTATAATAAGTTTGTGTAAAAAATATGCAAAATAATCTCCTATATTTAATTCTTTTAAGATAAACCACTAAAAATTTTATTCCATACGAAAAATCTCAAAAAACCTTACTTCCTGTAAAAAAAAGTCCTTCCGGTTGTTGGATTTTTTTCCAACAACACACGAAGCACGCAATTCTTTGTGTGTTGAAGATACTCCCAATATTCGGAATGGCGTGCGAAGCACGCAATGCTTTGTGTGTTGAAGATACTGCTAATAAACGGAATGGCGTGCGAAGCACGCAATGCTTTGTTTGTTGAAGATACTCCCAATACGGGGTTTGGCGTGCGAAGCACCTAATGTTTTGTGTGTAGATACTCCCAATAT
>JAGFPH010008568.1:0-15089 GCA_018207615.1 Philaenus spumarius
TTTTTGTATGTTTTATAATCCAACTTTTGTAGTCCTATTGATTGATATTTAAATTAATAATAATTACGTCTTTTCACTTTTTTTTATGACTTTTCACTTTCAAGAGTATGGAAGGTAGGTAAGCTGCTTGAAAATGATCAAATTGATTCTTAATGCTACTACTCAATTCATTGCAGTTTGATTATTTTGATCTAGGTAATTCTGGAGGACTTAGAGATGCTGCAAATCAAACCGGATATGTTTACTCATACTTCAAACTATTTTGATATGATGTTGGAGATGTGTGAAGGACTCATAAAACAAGAAAAAGCTTACGTCGATGACACAGAACCTGAGAAAATGAAGGCTGAACGTGAGCAGCGACAAGAATCTGTCAACAGAAAAAATTGTAAGTAAATCTGTGCCCCGTGATTTTGTTATAGTCTCAAAGTCACAAAATATTTGTTATTATTTTTAATCTGAGAGAAATCCAATATGATTTTTAAAACATTTAATTTGTTGACACTATTTGTTAATATAGTGATATTTTAGGTATCGACTAAGCAATAAAATATCGAAAGTGATTACTATCTGTATGTGAAATCTTAATTCTTATTTAAAATTTTCCCCCATAGCTTTTATCATAGTGAAAAACAAACAAATTAGGAAAATACTGTAATGCTACCAACATTCAGATTATACAAATAATTAACCTGAACATTGTTTCAGATGGACATTTCACAAACCACCAGACTCTGAAAACACCCAAAGATATCATAATCACCTATTAAATAAAACCATTCATACCCCATTTCAAACATTTAATATAATATCATACATGCACATATTGTAACCATCATATAATTATAAGTATGGACCAGCAATAAGAGTAAGAAGATAAAATCAAAGAGGTAGAGAAGGAATCATAAAAAGTAAATGTGTGCGGTCATGGGACCTCTTCAGGAACACAGTTCATCTCGCATTTTCTTCAATTCTTTTATCTGCCTTAACGGCAACAAAAACACATAATTTTAATCTTTCAACTGCCGTTTATTATTAGATTGTTTTGTATACAAATATTTACTGTTTCCACACTCTTAATGTTATTATAATAAAGGTGTAGAATTAATTATAACATCAAAGCTAAGATGGTAAACACAGTAAAATGTCCATTGTAAATACATTCAATAAATATAAAATGTTCGTTCATCAGTCTAGTTAAATTATTGTGTCTATGTTTAATTTATTTTGCCTGGCTTAATGGCAACATACATAGGCTACAATAATTTTAGGTTAGGCCAAACTAAAATTAATTATTGTATGTATGTTGCCGTTAAGGCAGGTAAAATAAATTACATATACATACAATAATTTTAGGTTAGGCCCTAGACTGATGAACGAACATTTTATGTTTATTGAATTATTTCAGCGCTTGACGATAATATCTGAACTACACTAGACGGAACCGATTGTCTGTTAATTTAAATTGATGAACTAAAACACATGTTTCTTGAATGTGTTTACATTCATTGTTACAGCAACCAATTTGGCAACGCTTTTTCGTTACTTGTATTTTGTATTTTTTCATTGCTATAGCAACCAATTAATAACACTTTTTTTCGCTACGCATGTGACAATTCAAAATATATCAAAGAAATAAGCGAAAGAAAACTAATTAACTAAAAGGAACGAATAGGCCTATTGCAGACATTCTGTCAAACTACAAACGATAAATCCACGGCACCTAGCGGAAACTATACGGATTATCGGAACATGCAATTTTAATATAGATGACAACAGAATAATTCGGAAGATGATAAGAACCAAAATTCAAACAGGGAAATAAATATGGCCTATAGGAAGAACGGATTTTTCTACATGCAAAAAGTCTTTGCCGAAAACATTGTAAAGGTAGGGATAAGCCAGTAGAAGTACAAATAGTCATGTAAATAAGTAAAATTGACAAACACGTCTGACTCATCCATTTCGTATAATATGGAACCGCCCACTACAGTTATAACGTTTATGATAGATCTATTCAATCAGCTGCAATGTAAAGCTGCAAGTCATTAACTTTTGAAAAAACTAGTATAAATGTAAAATTGTAACGTCAGTCGTAATGAAGAGATATTAAAATATTTAATTTTATTTGTTTAATTAACCCTTTTTTACAATACTAATAACGTATTCCAAGAAAAGTTTAAAGAAATGTACAAATTTTAATCATTAACATTTCATTTCTTTTAAATACAAATACACACACACAATCATATGGAAGAAGAAAGGCAGGAATTAAAAGAAGTTTTCCAACTTAACAAAGAGAGCCTAATTTTGGGACATTCTTGAAGAACCTATGGACTAATAAAGATTGTAGTTGAACGAGTAGAACCATTATTCATAAAATTCTTTTTTCTTTAACTCTTTGCCGTATTAAATAAGAACGAATTGGCTATAGAAATAGCAAAGTGTTTTAAAAAATTTGTAATTGACATTGAACATTCTATAAAATAAGGGATCAGAAGATTCTTATTTGGTGAGATTAATCCAATTTTTATAACCTCATTCATTGAACTTTTAATACTGAAACTATTATTACTATAAAGATTTGATTTCGATATAACTGATAATTTTATGTGTAACAATTTGTGTGTGAACTATTGAACTTTGTGTCTATTCATAGATTTATATCTATTTATATTAATTTTAGTATTCATCATTTCGCCGTTTATAATTTTTTTGATTTTGTCAATTTTAATTTCCTTTGGACAACATTTTATAACCGTGATTTATTGTTATATATTTACTATAATATATTTATAGGCCTAGAATATTTCTTGATATTTTATGAACATTTGCAATTTATATATTTTATGTTGCTTATAATTATTTAAAAAAAAATGAAAAATAGATAATTTGAGCTTACCGAGACAAACTTGAGTTCTCATCTATTAATATTAAAATAATATTAAAATTATTATTGGTTGTAGTATTACACACATTACATTTTCTATTTGTTGACTCCTACTGCAACCCGCGTTAAGGAACTTCGTTCCAAAAGCATTGTTAGTAAAGAGGAAGAATAATTGGTATAGAATAGGAAGGACACTTTAGTTTCAGCTTCTTACGTATGCAGATCACACTTTTCACCTCACCCAAATTTCATTAATTACCTAAACCTACACTAATAATCTAAGAAGAAAACAGCTTACTACACTACCTGAGGTTTTAAACAATATCCAGCACTCCTGGAAACCAGACTAGTGTACTGGTAATTGCAATATACACTTCCAGCAAATTTATGAGTGAACCTTTTAACGTTCCCATCCCTTCACTTCCAGATCTTTTAAAATGCCTGAAAATTCAACAGGCTCAAAATAATAAATAGCTTAAATATTTATTCCTATCTTCAGTAACAAAACCAATACAGAAAGATTCTTTTTTATTTTAATATCTTAGTTTAAGTTTAGTCTTGTAAATTCACCCTCTAGTCAATCCATATGAATCACCAATCACTCATAGACTTAAGAATCTAAATAAGAATTGCATGTCATTGTGTTAGTAGTTAAGTTATTTTATTTGTTAACAAGTTTTAATAATTGTGTTTTATAATCAAATATTATAGTTAGCTAGGTATGGCAAATAATCAAAGACATTTTACCCCGAGATCAAACAATTAAATTTGTAATTATTTTTATTTTTTATGTAATCAATAAACAACTTTTTAAAACCTTTTCATGGAGTACTTGTTTTGATAATCCTTAACTTAAAACAATTCTAAAGCAAGACTTATAAACATACAAGAGAGAAAAAATGCTCACTTATACAAAATTCAGTTAGAAATAAAATATAATCCAAACAAGTATGTAAAAAAATGTAGAACCAAGCTAAACTTCTAAATACTAACTTCTAATATTAACAACGGAAATTAATTGTTTTCTTAAAAGCTTAAGGGTTGGCTATTTTATGTTAGTGATGTAATCATTTAAAGTTTTACTCTTGTTTAAGGGGAACTAATTTTTAAATTTGTTTTTGTAGTTTTACAATTCTAAACACTACGTTATTGATGGCAAATTTGTGTGTATTAATAATTTATCGATGCTATATTTTAGATAAGAATATTGTTTGTAATAATTATGAGTTTAACCTAATAATAAGTATGTTTGTTCATATTCAGATGATGTGGAGTGCAGGTTATGTAATTGTCATACTAAACTCATAGGTGAAGTGTATTTTCTTCTTTTTTTTTTACATAAATAGTTAGCCACAAACACTGATAACTATGTCCAACTCAATTTCCAGCGGAGAAATTTGTATTTCAGATATTTTTATGAAATAAATAAATTCACTATTCATATTAATTTATTTTATGTTACAGCTGTAGAAACGAATTTAGCAATGTGGGAAGAAATGAAGAAAGGAACTGAAAAGGGACAGAAGTGTTGTGTAAGAGCTAAGATAGACATGACCTCTGCTAATGGCTGTATGAGGGATCCTACAATCTATAGGTGTAAGAACGAAGCTCATCCTCGTACTGGTAATAAGTACAAGTAAGTTCTTACCAATTGACATGTTACTGATTTATACAAACATTCAAAATACATAACAAAATATTCTTACACAACTTCATTCTTCTTCATTCTTGTTGTTTGGATTCATTTTTCACTTATTTATTTTAGAAGTATTCTTGAACAGGTATCCTTTAAGTGGTTCTGTTTTGTAATAATCTTGATATCATTTTTTATTTTAATCATTCTATTCATTTTGTCTTTGTATTGTAACCTTTATAAAAATATTGCAGGTCTGTTATACATAATTTTGTATTATTTAAAAGTCAAATAAAATATATCTATATTATTTCATTTCTTTCAACTCTTCCATAAGTTTTTTTTATCAAATATGCAAATTTAACTTATTAGTTTGTACTTCAGAGTGGAGCTTAACGTCTACTATGTCTATTTTTGCACAATAACTGTGTTTGTCAAATATAGTAAAAATTTGTAACACTAAAAGACTAATAGTTTGAGTCTGTGAAACATCCATATTTATTTCATCTTACAATAAATCACAATTCTGTAAGTCTATGTGTGCTAACATAGATGTAGAAGATAATATTACATTTCCATTCTGGGCATACCAACAATTAAGTTAAATTTATACAGTAGGGCGTCGAAAATCCGAACTAATTGGGACCAAGAGGGGTTTGAATTATCAATTTGTTCGGATTTTTGAAAACAATCAAGAAAATGCCATTTAGGCTAAAATATATGCCCTTTAATCGATTAAAGTGGTTAAACAGTAATGTAATTAAATTACAATAGAGTATGTAAGACTACTTACAAATTATAATTTAGAAGAACCTGCACGTTCAGTAGGGCCAACATGATTATACTTGTAACTCTTAATTACAGTACAGTACATAATTAAAAGTTCACTACATTATTCAGTACATTATAGTTAACACAAACAAAAAATTAAAAAAATACTGTACAGTTCACTGTATGTACGACACACTGTTATAATGATTACACAAAGAGAAATGAATGAACTTTCTGTTTATTTACTGCTAGCGCTAAAGCAGCTTATTGTAATGTGACAGTGATGAAAATACTGACAGCCAGTCTGCTGTGAGGTCGTGTGAGAGCAGGTATTAAGAAGTGTTAAAAAAAGATAACAATGTCAAACTGCGATGAAGATTTTGTGAAATTTTTAACGACGCAATAATTGGAATTTGCGAAAGTGAAAACTAAGTTTTTGCTGGGGCTGCCTCGGAACGCGTTCGGATTTTTGACGTTTCAGATTATTGACGTTCGGATTATCGACGCTCTACTGTAATTCAGTATATATAATATCTTCCTTTTTGTATATTATTAAAGATATGTTTAATTAGATATCTATTTATAATATAGCAAACTAGAAATGAATTACTGTTGGTTATCAAATTAGTTGAAATTTTATTATATTCAATAAACACATATGAAATTGTTAAATACACTTATTACTTACCAATTTAGAACAATTGAATATTGTTTATTCTCTTTGATTCACTTTAAAAAATGAATTATATTTTGGTCTAGCTCAGGCACCAAAATTAGCACAAGTCTTTTATAGAAATATTTAAGTTTTATTTGAATTTATTTCAATTTGTTAAATTATTAATGTTTATCTCGGGGTCAGGCACTCGGCTTGGATGAACAAACTGGTTGTTTTTATATACGCATTCATGAATTTAATACTTGATTCTAATAGTTCGAAAATTAGCGTCTATTTAAATATTTTTGAAATTTGAGCTTAATATTAGTTTCTGATAATTTTAAATGGGTTCACTTTGTTTAATAATGTTATTAACAGATTACACCAGTTTCTGTTGTCACAAACCACTAAATTTACCACTGTACTGTTAATTCTAAAACACTTTTAAAAAGAGCCTCGTTTTTGCAAACGTATCTGGATTTCTCCTCTTTTAAACGAACTCCGCATCCTTCTTGTTTAAAACCTTGCCGCTTCCTCGTAGTATGGGTTTTACCTCCTCCATCATGGAAAACTCGTATTTTGATTGGTTACCGGCTTCCACGTGACCGTCTTAAAGTTACGGCTGTTCCGATTTGAGGACGAACTTAGCGCATTTATACATTGAATGAATAAGATATTCATACTACTATTTGCAATATTTGTACACTTGCATATTTATTATAGGTAATTATTTGTTAGAATAATTATTGTTGCATTACGTAATAGTTTTGTTATGTTGAAATATTATTTTTTAAATAAATTTACTTTTACCGCGGAATAATAAGGTAACTCTCTTTGGACTTGGTCAGCTGTTAGGCAATTTGCTAATTTACATTTACAATTAGTTTTTCTACCTACATAATAACATAATGAATCTTACGATCTAAAACTTCTTTATAATTTGATTTCAATAAACATGTTTTGTTATCGTTCTAGATATACGTTTACATTACAATTTTGTTGTAACTTAGAAAGTCGTTGGATTTTACAGACATCATTTTTGTCGACTGTACTTATCAACATTGCGTTTGCGATTTATCTAGCCTAATTCAATTGGTTGCTAATTTACAAAGGATGGTTCTGCTGACATTTGAATATGAAATAAAGATTACTTAACTAAATAAATGGATTTTGTATTTGTTTAATGTTTTAGTGATTATGGTGAAGTTAGAAGTTATATAATAGTTTTGCTAATTGGCGTCATCGGGTGTTGTGTATTATATTCTAGGCTAAATTTGAATATTTAACATTGGTCTGACATAGTGGTTTAATTTAGTAATCTGATACATTTTGCATTGATTCTGATACGTTAATGGTTTTTTGTTTATATTGGCTTGATTAATTTCAATAGTTTGGAAAAGTTATCTAGATTTTACACTTCAAGGCTTTTCTAGGATATATGAATAGAAGTCTCAAAGAGGTTAGGTTTTTGTTTACAATGTTTCAAATGAGCTAGACCAATGACTTTTAGGTCTAACATAGGGTCTTTTACTTATAGGCTATTGAAATATTTGTCTTAGATGTGATTGGAACATTATATGGACTATTTGATAGATGAGTTATAGTAAGCAAATGTAAAGAGGTTTCTTTTTCTTCGAAATGTTGTTAAAGCCATCACTGGTGAAACCATGCCTCAAATAAATTGTTGAAAAATATTGTGCAAGTAGTTATTTCCTTAAAATGTTAATGATGTGAAAAATGTTGTGAAGTTCTGTGTTATAATATTGTAATAATATCCATTTATAAAATATTATTTGAAACATTTATAAAATGTAAACAATTTTATTATATTTAATTTGTACAGAACTCCAGACAACCTTGGCTGGTAATCATAAATTTTGTTTCAGCATTACTTCTTGGCATATAAGGGATTTCCTTTTTAATTGTTAATAATATTACATTTAAATATATGATTCTCTTTCTAAATTAATTTGATAAGATAATTTAATCAGATAAATTAGTTTTAAACATTGTTTAAAGAAAATGTTTTAGCGATTTAAGCATAAGTTTATACTCTATGCAATATATTATTGGTAAATATTAATGTGGCAGAAACCTAAAATGTTATGGTTTACAGGGTGTATCCAACATATGACTTTGCTTGTCCCATCGTTGACAGTATTGAAGGAGTTACTCATTGCTTGCGTACTATGGAGTATCATGACCGTGATGATCAGTTCTATTGGTTTATCGATGCCCTGAAACTGAGAAAACCTTACATATGGGAATATTCACGTCTAAACATGACCAACACCGTATTGTCCAAAAGAAAGTTGACGTGGTTTGTTGATGAAGGATACGTAGATGGGTGGTAGGTGTATTTTAATTAATCTATTTTTAATAAACTATTTTACTATAAATTTTTATTTAACAAATTTTTGTGAAAATTTAAAGTATTAGCATAGCAGTGAAAACTATACACTTTTTATCATAGGCATAATTCTTTATGAAATTGGTTTTAATTAATATTGTTATAATATATGGGGAGGGATAAGGATTGCATATAAGGATAGCTTCGGTAAATAAGACCCTTCTGTCAACATCTACTCTTGAAACATAACCTCTCACTTTGCAATTGTAATTCCCCTGTAGGAAATATAGTTCCTTTGGTTGGTAATAATATGTAGAGAAGAAAAGGAAATATTAGTAATATAGAAGGTCTGGAAGGTGCTGCTATATGGTAGAGAATAAAGTAACTAGAATTTTACTTCTAAGGCTGTGCAGGAAGTGCTGCTATCTGATAGCGAATAAAAAAAAAATAACTGTAATTCTATAGTGGAATCGGACGTTTCACAATACTTTGTTACAGTACAGTTTATATTTTTTATTATATTGTACACAATAAAAAAGCATCATTTACTTTTGGTTAGTGAAAATAAACCTTATATCATAAAGATAATAAACATATTCAACATAGTTTTTATTTCAATCACTTTGAGAACCTAAAAATAAAAAAATAATGTTTCTTTTATAATTTGAAGCTTTGGATAATTCGAATTTTTACAATGGTTCCTTCAGCTTCGAATTATCCAAGTTCTACTGTATATTGTTATCTCCATATATTTCACTGCCTTTTTGACACAAAGTTAGGTGGTTGTGTTTAGTAAAAAATATTTCATATATTATATAAATGTTATGTATATGATGTTTTGTGACTATCTTATAATAATAATTATATATTGGATTTATTTAAGTAATAATGTAGAGTATCTAAACCATTCTTTCGACAGGGATGATCCTCGTTTTCCCACTGTTAGAGGAGTCTTAAGGAGAGGAATGACTGTGGAAGGTCTAAAACAGTTCATCATAGCCCAAGGTTCTTCCAGATCTGTGGTTGTCATGGAATGGGATAAGATCTGGTCTTTTAATAAAAAGGTAATCTTTTAGAAAGTGTTATTTTGCATTGTTTTATTGATACAGGTTTTTAATCTTGAATAGTAACAAGTGAAAAGACTAATTCCAAATTGTAATTTTTGCTAAAATGTTTTATTAAAAAATGTTGTTTGTTTAATTATGAAATAAAAAATGAAGCACCCCTATTGTTCAATACTTTATTTCAAATTAAGTACATAAAGGTTGTGTTAAATGTAAAATTTGTAGTGTCCAATAAAGTAGGCTGGTGATAGTCCATCCTATTATGGTACTTGAAGTTAAACAAAATAATTTGATTTCAACATTTAATGGGATGTATCGCCTTAGCTTTTGAGGTCCTAAACCTTTAATGAAAAGAATTTATAAAGTATGTGTGTGGAGGTAGTAAAAGAATTTGCGTGCTCTAGTGTTGTTATAAATTCAAAACATTTTAATCGGATATAAAAGTTGCTCTTAAGAACTTTTTGATCCCCCCCCCACCCCGCCAATCTTTTTTTAAGTTATATTTTGCATGTAGAATTTTGATATTTCACTTGATAAATTTACTTTTTTGTAAAGTGACAGTATGTTTAAAACTGATTATTATAATACTAGTAAGCCCCTGTGAAAAATCACAAGCAGACTAATTAGATAAACGTCAGAAGAACAACATTGAAAAAAATACTATTTAAAAACAACAGACTTTATCTAGGCCTATCTAACTATCATGACGGTGATTTTTAACTTGGTAAATTTGTACAACTAGGCCTATAAGATTATAAAACTCTTTATATTTGTTAAAATGTTGTATTTATATACTTTATTATATATGTATTTAAAGAAAGATAAAAATATTATCTTTTATTGCTTTTCATTTAATATTGATAGATCAAATGATTTAAAAGTTATTAATATTATAGAGAAGAAATTAATAATCAAATATGTTTATATGTTATACGAAGATGTGCGAATGTTTCTGAAGTTAAACGAATAGGTATCTCTTCTTTACATTTGTATAAACGAATATATTGATGTTAAAAGGTTGTATTTATATACAGTTTATAACCTTAAAGCAAATCTTATATTATGTATTATAACATTCATTAGTTCTATAACTCCTATTTAAAATAATCTACTTCACAAGAAATTATAATGGTTGAAGTTGTAAACATAACCCTAAGTATAATCTATTATGCTGGGTTTTGTTTAAGTATTACAGATGATGGATGAAACCAGATGTTATATTATGTGTTACTTACCTACGTGTGTATGTATGTACGTACGGACATACACTTGCTGTTTTAGGAGTTGATACTTAATTTATTTCTTCGTGCTGTGTATTGTTGTGATGCAAAATGTAATATAATGACAATTGTAGCAGCATTAATACAGCAGATGGTCAGACTAATGTGTGAAAATTGAGATTTCATATATATATACATAATGAAGTACATTACTTCTTTATAATTTAAAGAATGTAATTGTTTTTCCTTGTGTGAAGTTTATTGTAGATTTCAGTTGATTCGTTTTTTTGCTGCCATATTTTCAGTACTTAAATACAGTAGTTTAAATATACTTTAAACAAAGTTCTGTTACAGGTGATTGATCCCATTGCTCCTCGTTACTCAGCTGTTGAGATGGCCAATCCTGTTTCTATACTAGTAAATGGAGTAAAAGAAGAATCATTATCAGTACCCAAGCATCCTAAAAACCCTGAAGTAGGAGAGAAGACCGTGTGGACAGGGCCTAAAATACTCATTGATTTGGAGGATGCTCGTGTTCTTAAAGAAGGAGAGAATACAACTTTCATCAACTGGGGAAATCTTAAAATTAAACGAATTGTTAGGTGAGTTAGATGTGTTGTAATTACCTTAATCTCTTAATTGTTTTGACATTTTGTGCATGATGTTTGTATGGTATTCTAGGAGCTTTTGATGATAGAACTCGTGGTGATAATGAGTTAAAATTAGGCATGTATGCAGAAGCTGTTTTAAAATTATTAGATATGGTTAGTGAAATGAGGCTCTTAGTGTAGAACTCATAGAATTTAACCAAAACACTAAATTGAAGAGACTCTGGATTTTTAGTGTTTTCTGTAATTAATTATGGCGACTAAACAAATTCATAATGATTTAAATATTGTTGATTTCATCTTGAAAGATTAGTTGTTAATGTGAAATATCATTTTCATAAATTTAATGGCTGATTTAAGACCCTATAGCTCAATTTTAATTGCCAGAAATTTGGGGTGTCAAATAAATACTACCAATAAAGCCAACCTATAAGACATTTTTGAAAACTTTAACAAAGCTGATCTTATAGGCATGATTGTTACCCAAACCAATTTGCATGCATAAAGTGTTTATTTCCTTTTCTCTAAAAGAATTTTCTCAATTATCTGCATGGGAAAATATATTTATTTTGAAGTTAAATTAAGGTGCTTTTCATTCAAAGTTTATTTTGGAAATCCATTCTGAGTTTTTTTTTTTAAACTTTTCATTGCTTCTGGTTTTCCAAGAGTTTGGAAGTGTAATAGATACCCAAATTTGACAATTTGAAATTTATTCGATTAAAAAAAAATTCAAATAAAATAGTGCAAACAAAATTCTTTAAATTGCTCCAATTTTTCCTATTTAGTAAAACATTTTCATTAAAATAATAGTCTATAGTTTTAAGTAAACTTGTTGAACTTACCGTCCAATAATCCAATTTTAAACGTCCAACAACGGCCGTTTCACCTATTGAGCCATTCTCAAGTTAAGGACCATTGTCCTTCGTCATTAGTAAAAATAAAAACACATATTACACTTAAAAATACTTATACACACGAGTCCACAATTAAAAATTACACGCTTGCACATTTTAATGTCCTTGTGATTAGTTCACTGTCCTTGGCAAGACTCACTAATTCGGCTAGTATTAACTTATCTAGAGGGTCGCTTAATTATATTAGGCTAAAAGTGTAGTTTTTTAGTTGTATATGATGAAAATAAAGATCTGTTTACTTGTGATCCTCTTAATACCTTTAAAACTACTTTTTAACAGTTATAATTTTCTTTCTCATATAAATACAGTAACTGTTTAATTTATAAAATATTTTTATACAAATTTAACTTCTCTAACTAATTATAAATAGTAATTAAACTGAAAGTAACATGTAATTTTTTGTGGACATAAATAAAAATAAAGTTAATTATTATCATAAAATTGTATACTGTAAATGATAATATAAATTGCATGTTAAATTAGTATTAAAATACCTAAACATAGTATGATCATTTCTAAACATCTACGTTTGAAATCCTGTAACTTAAGTTTTTGATGTTCTATAGAGATGGAGATGTAATCAAACATATTGAAGCTGATCCAAATTTATCAGACAAGAACTTCAAGAAGACTTTGAAACTGACATGGCTTGCAGAGACTTCAAAAGCTCCATTTGTTCCTTGTGTGTGTGTCTACTTTGAGCACATTATTTCAAAACCTGTTTTGGGTAAAGATGAAGACTTCAAGGAATATATTGGAAAAAATACTAAGGTATTTAAAAAAATATATAAATAATATTAATAACATTTTTATGAAAGCCTAAATTCAAAAAACTAAAATTTGTTACTATTTGTGAAAACTATACATTTTTAATTCATGAACGTAATATTTGAAAATTGTTTTGTCTTTAAATTATTATGGAGAAAAATTTAAAATTTGGTCTGAATTATAATTATGATTTAAACATTAAAAAAAATATATTAATTGTAATAATAATAACATTTACCAATGTATAATATTGTATGAATAAGCATTATAACATAAAAAGTAAAGTATCTGTAGTGAACAGATATTCACTATTTAAAAGAATTTCTGGAGATGTTGACCGCTTATGTGTTTCACCTTTAACCCCTCTTTCCGAAAAATCAAGTACTCTTTGTAACATAATGCAGTTCTTCGAAAGCGTATAAATTAAGAAAATAGTAGCATTATTATTATTTATAATCAATGGTCATCGTGGAGAAATAAATGTAAAGGGCAGACAGTTAAATTAATATAATAAAATTTAAAAAGCAGACAGTTAATTTCAAAGTAAGTCACATTTGTTAAGCAGACAGTTTTAAGTTATTTAAATGGGAAAAGCCAGTATAATTGTAAAATATAGAACAGTTTAAAAGACAATGTTCACAAGTTTAAAAAGTCCGTGGCTTGAGTTGACAGGATGCACAATTGGGGCACACTTTACTACATAAAAGCTTCTAGAAAGATCGAGAAGCATTAGCTTAGGGTTAGGGCTTGGCGCCTATGGAAAACCCGCATGGTTTTACTTCAGTCCTAGAGCAGACTCGATGGTGGTGGACGTATGTCCGTTTGTTCTCCAAATGAAACAACTTGTAAAAATGAAAGAGTTTGTCTTATGCAAATGGAGAGGCATTAAATAAGTTATTTAACTGTGAAGTAATAGGAGTATAAATCATCGTCGTATTGGTGAAGTTAGTATTTCAGCGATTTTATGTGTTAGAGAGTCATGATGGTGTTGCAATGCAGTTAGAAAAGGAATGGTATAGTATTGTTCAATTTGCCCTGTATATGTGTGTTCGTTAAAAGAACTTGAACAATTACGATAAGTGAAGTGTTACGAACACGATATTTTGGTGTGTGTAATGAACGTTTGAAAATCGAGTGAAACTTGCAAGTATTAAAACTTACAATTCTTTGTTTTTTTATATTTTTTGTTAGAGCTGTCTGCACTTTTTCTTAAGGTAGTATATTTAAACTTAATGAATTCAATCTATTTCTTTTGTTTGTTTTGTAATGTTACAATTAAAAAATAATATGTTTCATTAAAATCTTAAAGTCAGTCATTATGTGAGTCAATTTCTTTTGTTTTGCATCCACGATTTGATTCCCAAAGTACATGTACAGTGATCGAACCTACAAAACTCAAAATTTAATAATTTTTATAAAGTGTAATATTGGTTAAGCACGTGTAACATTTCGGATAGGATTTCGGCGGGATAGAGCGATAGGTTCTGTTGAGAACTGGGTCAGTATGTTACAGATGGTTCTTTAAAAGATGAAAGTTGAATATATAGCATGTGTTATGTAAGATTGTTTACAAATAATAAGTACATTTTGAGGTTATGAATTAAAACAATTTTAAATTTTATTTAACTTTCAATTGAAATATAATTACATTTTTACCAATAATAATTAATTAATAGTTGATAAAAAATAATCTCATTTTATATCATTTTTAATAATTAAGAGATATTTTTTTAATTCTTTAATTTTAAAATGTATATTTTAAACATTTAAAAAATATATGTAACTATTTAACACTATTTTAAACCTTTGTAACGTCTTTAACGTTACAAATTAACCAGCTTGAAAGAAGGAGGTTGTAATAGATTTTTTCTGTTAGCTAGTAACATAGTTGCTATGTTTATTTTTTTGTATTGTACTTGATTATCATTTGAATTTCGAATCTCATGCATCCTCTAAGATTCATAGGATTCGTTGACCAATGCCTGTCTATATGGTTTCCAGTTACAATTATTGTATCCATTTCTTGTCCCATCTCTTCGGTAGTATTTATTTATGCCAGCAGCAAACAATTTGTTCTCTTAAGTTTTAACCAGTTTAGCATTTGTATTTTTACTTTGTAACAGACCTAATACTTGCGATTATGAAAGTATCGTACTTCATACCAATAACTATATTTTATATTTGTATAATTCCAACTTTTTGTTTCTTTACTTTTG
>JAGFPH010008568.1:33288-50743 GCA_018207615.1 Philaenus spumarius
ATTGAGGTGATGTGTCATATGACCATCATCTCATTTAAAATAATAAAGTTAAATCCAATATGGCGGAACCAAGATGGCGGACAAAAATTTCAAAACCACTAAAAAGTAGGATTTTAAAAACTGTACAGGTTAGCATAAGTTTCTACCGCCAAGAACGTCCCAGTTGCGCAATATAAAGCCGTTTCCATACTTAAAAATCACACTGTATAATTCCTAAACAACAACAATGCATTATAAAACTATTTTTGTTGTTGCTTAGCAATCTTAATTCATATATTTTAAATCTGTGTATACGCCTAAATTTTATTGTTAATAATTTTACAAATAAATTTAAAAAATGATTCCATTTAATATATTACTACAATCTGTACCGTATGTGAAGCGATACAGTCGCTAAATGAAAAAAATGGTTCAACTTTGTACGCAATTCTAAATGCACCTATAATGGAGTCCATTACACCAAAAATGAGAATACATGAGACTTTACAATTTGGAGTTAGAAAAGGGGTTTTAACACAAGATAAAGATGGACGGTACAAATTAAATAAAAGCAATACAAAGCATCACCGTTTTAATAAAAGCAAAGTTGTGATGAAGAAAAGTGATGAAGAAAAAAAGGTTACGAAGAAATGTAGAATAAACAAGAGTTAAAGCTATGTATACAAATTAGCTGTACTTATTGTATGATTTAAATTTGAATTAAATCATAGCTTCAATATTATGTAATTAGTGGATTCTTTAACATAAATCATAAAACATTATATAAAACCAGGTGTGTTCGTACGTTATTAAAAATTTGTACTTGAATTCTTTTTAAATATAAAATAAAGTTAATATTTATTATAACCTCAAAACTAATATGGTAAATAATATTATGTAGTAAAAGTTTAAATCAAATTATTAAGTTGTCAAATAAAGTTGATGATTTCAAAGTATTTACACTATAATAATATGTTAAACAGAAGCAGCATAACAAAAACCTAACCTAAAAATTAGAAATAAAAAACGAATTTAACCACCAAATCAGCTGTTAATGGTAATCCTGCTGAGAAATAGTTTACATGGAAGTTGATTAGAATAAACAACTGATTGTACCAACACTAAACATCTCCAACCAGCTGAGGTAAAATATACGAAATTTAAAAGCATCCTAGTAGCATTGTTAACCAATCACAAGCCACATTGTGTTTAAAAGTTATTTGTAATGTTCAGTATTTTTCCCACCCACTTGCGACCCAAGGTTTTAGACTAATGGCAGTAGGTGTACATTTGTACATAAATTTACCAGTTCAAATTAGTTAAGTAGATTACTAGACACATTCTTGTGCTTGTCTTTATATAGCTATTGTATTTGGACTAAATACTGAAACCACCGCTACAGTCTGACATCGCTGGCACTGTTACAGTCAACAATGTTTATCGATTGTCAACAATTACTTATCGGGATAAATATATCGATTATGTCACGTGGTATAAATGTTTGGCACTAACTGGTCAGAGTGAAATCGCAACTACGTCTGACTACCGCCATTATTCCATTGTAGTTTCTCGGCGAATGTATAAGCTAAAGTATACAATAAACTAACGGCAGATCTTTACTTAAAGTATTTAACTCTTCTATTGGCAACCGCCAAGATGTGAAATACACATCGTCTTTGCCAAAACTCTGAAGACCTTTACAAATATTTGTACAATTCTGATTCTGAATTCACTTTGGCTTCTGTTCCACCGAGTGAGAATTAAATAGTAAACAAATGCTGTTATGCTCTCATATTATACTTGGTTCCACGTCCAATGAACAGTGTGTGAAAGGCCTATTACCGACCTAAAAACATTGTGCTATCGATCTGCGATAATAAAATGAAGGGTTTGTCCGTCTGTGCATCTCCGTGAGACGCCCAGCTGATTATTCTGCACGTAGAAAAATGAATGTGTTAACAAGCGTGTCCGAATAGTCTGTGAAGACAGTTTTTTAATTGTTGCGTTCCTTCTCGAGCTATGACAAATAAACTGGCTTACAACATTTACAATAGGTAGGCCTTTGTGTGTAAAGGCGGGTCTACACGTAACGACTTCTTGTACGTTTTATCGTACATGATAAATGGACAATAAAACGAACAGTTTATTGATTGACAACACGTTCCGTTTATTACTCAGTTGTCCATCTCAGTTTCAACTGTATTTCTCTTAAATGAACAGATTTGTAAAGTTTTTTTATTGATTTTGGATGATATGGAAGAAGAACTGTTGCTGTTTTTTACCATAATTTCCTTAAGTGTGCATCAGCTTATGAGGGCAAACTGGTAAATAGAAGAAAAAGGAAGATAATCGCTTTGTCATCAATTGTTTAACAAGGTGCTCTTGCAATGTCTTGATCATTTAAAAAAAGTTAATAGATCAAAATACCACAAGACCAGTTTGTATTTGTTATCCACTCCACTCCCAGACGTGGCTGATTTTTTACTTAGAAAGCTCCTTCTTTAACCCGTTCTCACGAAACCATATATGATCTAGAAACTATATGAAACTACTAGATGTACAACAAACATGTGCTTTAGATGTAAGGAATTGTCGATCTACATCATGTAAATTAAATCCGCGCCCATCAGCCTTTCGATCCATTGTTGGATTTCATTCCGATTCGATAAGACGTACGATTTATAGTATACACACTCCGTTATACTTGATACGAATTGTCGCGTCCAGTAAAACGTACTATAAGCCGTAGCGTGTAAAGCCGCCTTTAGTGTGTTCTTTACGCACGTCTATTCCGTTCCGTGAACCGAAAATTAACATAGCGATTCATTAGCACAAGAGGGAGCTAAACATTTGTTCTATTACTTTTCTTCAAGTGATGAAAATGATGGCAGCTGCCCTAACAACAGCACAAATTCAATTCGTCTAGTTCTTGTGAGATTACAAAGATGCAATATGCCAAATGTATTTTTAAACTCTATATAGAAAAAGTCAAACATTCGCCTTTAGGTTAATTTAGTCGATGAATCGAGTAATTAACTGTAAAACACTAAATGCCACTTCTTATACTTCTCTTGAAGCTATAGAGCAAAAGTTATTTATTTCCTAAGTGGTGCATAAAAAATAAACCCCTCTCAATTCGGTGACTTAAGATTAAGGGGTAAAAATAGGATAGCTATTCCTGTAAATAATTGGGTTAGTAAATAGTAGTAGTAATTTGAGAGTTCTCCTATGCCTGATAGAATAAACCTTGAGCACAAAATCTCACAACTAATCCATCTAGTAACTCAAACGTATTTCAACGACGAAGTCGCCATCTTTAGTGATGCACGAGCTACAATAGTCTACTATTAGTTCTGCTATAATTTGTTATGTGCTTTGCTATTTAAATGTCAATAACTTGTGTAATGCCCGATTTATAGTTAACTAAATTACAACATATGCAGACGGCACAGCTGTCTTATTGTGGCGAAAAAATTAAAGTATCAACGGAACAAGATTTAAAATCATAGCAACTGTGTTTTTCTGAGAAACAATAATATGCTCTTAAATGTTTCCAAGACCAGCTACATACTTTTTAATCTATTGGGTTGCAGAACGTTTACTAAATTTGTGAGGTATCAAAGTAAGGGATGTGGTTTGATAAGTGAATGTGCGGTTGAAATTATGAAGAATTTTGAATTATTGAGGTTTATTTTTTTACCAGAGGTTAAACTGGAAAATGTATTTTGATAAATTGAAACAAGAGTTATTTTCAAATCTTCGTAGTTTATATCTGATGAGAACGTGTGTCTTTTATCAATGACTAAAAATATATATTATGCCTTAGTATAATCCAGAATTCGGTACGGTCATTGTATTTGGATAACCTAATAGAACTCCGATCCAATGCAATATTTTGTTCCACTGGAAATTCGGCGATAGTGGCGTTATCTATTGGGGAAAGGACGGAAGCTGTATGAAACACCAATGCTACCAATGATTTCTTCCTAGCGCTACTTCACGGCACGATCATGTACTATTTTCGCGACAACCTTTTTTTCGGCACACAGCCCCCGTATGGATGCAACATCTATTTATTATTCATGATCTATTGTACGGTATTGAATATTGGGACGGTATTTATTTTAAATAAAGGCCGTTAGTGATACAACAGAAACATCTCATATTATGTACACTGAAACTGACTAATAAAGTCCATTATTTACCGTTGTTTAGGGAGTTAAAGTTTCTTTCGTTGACATATCTATATAAATTTAAAGTACTGAAGATATTTTATCTAAGAAGTTGACATAATCATTCGACGAGTAATTATACCGATCAAGACTAAATGCAATAAAGTTTGACACGTTCTTTCAAGGAAGCTTTTGTGATATTCTATTTGTATTTTGCTCCAAAATGTTAGTAGAGCGTTTTTAAAAGTCACCAAATTCAAAACAAAATGATTAATGCAAAATAAACCAGGTTATTTTTCTAGATGATGTGGAGTGTTTTTTTTTTTAAGTTCTTGTTTAATGTTAGTGCATTTTTGTCGTTCGTCGCGACTTGTTTGTAGTGTTGGTTTTTAGTTAGGAGGAAAATGTTAAACATCACTGTACTCCGTCAAAAAAATTGCGTAGTTTTGTGGATTTTATTTTAGATTTAAAACAAAGTGTACACTGCATTTTGTCAAATTTACCATGTAATGTAAAATTTATACTATGTAATAATACTCTATTTTTTTCTAGTGTAGTCTTGCATGTACTTGCTAGTTTTGCTTTTGTTGGAGAATATTAATTGAATTATTATTTAGTTTTGTTATTTTAGTGTTTTGTTCTATGTGTAGCAGACTTTATGTAAATGTAAACATGACTACGTATTGTCTCTATACTACAAATTTTCAATGAATATAAGCTGAAACATTATATCTAGTGAACTGGTTTCGCATATATATATATTGTTACAAGTTGTGTAAGAAAAAAGAACTACGTGCATTTCGTTAACTTACTTATACCCGAAAAAGTGCCACTTTGAATATAGATAAAGTTGTGCATATCGTCAGTTAGTTTAAAAAGATCTCCTTAAAGAAATTTTCTTGTAACTAAATATTACGATAGCGACATTGTCGTTCTTTTTTTTAAGCTTAGATTTGTTTACCGTATTTAATTTTTGAAAACAAATTGTATTTCGGTTAGAGCTTAAAAAGTTAAAAAATAAAATAATGATTGATCTAAGTATAAAAGTATAATTTAATCTAGAACAGGTAATAATAACCCACATTATACCCCCACCTTTTATGATACACTACTTTAAAAGCTAAAAGAACAGTGTTATAATCACTTGTTGGTCGTTTGTGGAATTTCTCAGGAGCTAATAAAGGTTTGAAGCTGAAATTCCAGTACTGCATTTCAAGAAATAGTTTACTAAAATTTGTGTAGGTAAAGCTTGCTACCCCAATAAATAAATTCGTACCATTTTAATAGTTATTATTTAGACTTTTGTTTAGTTTTTTAAGAAATTCTGGAAACTGTTATTTAAAACTGTTATTCGCAGCTCATTATTTCCGATGGTACTCCAGGTAACAACTTTACAGGAAACCTATAGAGGATTTCCACTTCTTTTTGTGACAGTTAACCCTTTGATGTTATTAAGGTAATAACTGCCCAGCGTGTTTTGCGTCGACTTAGTTAAAATTATGGAAGTCGTGACTGGACTACTCGACCCAAAATGGCCGTTACCCACACACGCAGAGGAATTGAATTAATATCAACCTAAACTAACCGATTGCCTTTACACCAAACCTGGTAATCCGATTCCGCCAGCTTTTAATGAGCCCCTAATTAATTATATATAACTCTAACTAATTAACTCTAAGTTTAAACTAATTACTCTAGTCACTGAACACGAAACGCTTTATAACCGAAAGAAATTATCACTGTTAAATATTTAATTACGAGTGCGCGATTGATTAAATATGTCGTTAGGCGATAACCGATTAAAATATATAATTAAAGTTTGCTTATGGCATAATTTAGAAGGGTTTGAGTCACTGAGGAAAGTTGCCGGCCGCAGACGATATGACCTGGCTCTCTGCGTAGTTTCTTGCTCGGCGTATCCCACTCGACTGAAGTACTCGTTCAAAGTCACGTCCAAGGTCGGGTTCTGCGCATGCGCGCAACCAGTTACCAATTACTGGTAACTCGTTGCATTTTAAAGAAGAATCTACTTCTAAAGAAGGATTCCACCACTTCTTTTCATTAGTCTCCACCCCAATGTATAATTTACTCTCATGGTTATTGTTGCTGGTTAGATGGCTATTTTGGTATAGTGTACATATCGGTAGGCCTACTGTGCTGTATTCACGAGTGTGGACCTAGAAAGAACGCAACCCGCATGGCACAGTGCATTGTGTTTGCCGTCACTTATGTTAAATGCATTTATAAAAACATCGGTCTGCATCTCTTCTCTTGAAAACACCGAAGTTCTCTTTATTAAAAAATAGTCAGTGTGTTTAACAATAGTATTGAATGATGTTATCGAGGTGATCCACTAGGATTTGAAAGTCGGCATTTCTGAAAAATAGGAGGGTTGATAGTTCCGCAAAACATATTAGTGACATGGCTAGTACAGCCGTGGCCATAGGCACCAGTCTTAGCGCCTGTAAATCTCAGGTCCGCACTCGTGAGTACTACACAGTAGCTTGTTGAAGTGTCGAGCCCAACTTGAGTGAAACGGCTTTAGAGACAGTGGGCTTGATGCGTAGTCCCACTTCTGCGGTTGATTGAGGAAAAGTTGAAGTAACGATCCTTTTTGTTTAATTAAGTCAAAATAATCACAAATCAAATATCTCAAAGTACATTTTTGATAATTAAAGTTTGGAAAACCAGAAAAATATAAAACTTGTTTGAGGAATTACCGTAAGTGTTGTTAAAACACTATCCGACCTCTGTTCCGATAGTATTACAACTTGTGGTTGAAGTACCTATACACTTAAAACAAACTTTAGTGGATCTATATTGCTATGACATTTGTATTTTTACTATAAATTAACTTTTTTTTGTGTACTTACAGCTCTCAGTCCTTTATTTTTATTTTTTATTTCCTGGTGACGTACGTTTCGCCTTTTTTATTCAGGCATTATCAAACCTACACGTCACTAGTACTTTACACTTGTTGATGCGCATCAAGTTTTTAAAATGAAACACTTACACGAAAACATTCACAAACAACATTAACACACAACACAACACTCAATAGGGACATTTAAATTTTATTCACAATTACGCGAGCCGAAAGTACGTGTGGCCGCGATCGTTTTTTGCACGCTACGAAGGAAATAAAAAAGAAATATAAAGGACTGAGAGCTGTAAGTACACAAAAAAGTAAATTTATAGTAAAATTAACCAGTTCAATAAGGCAATCAGAAATAATTTGTATTTTTCATCTTCAATCACGCATTGTACAGTAATACTGTTTCGTAGGCAACCAGCATCTCCTTTCTCTGGTCCAAACAAACAATGTATAATGTATTCTCGTCATGGTTATAGTTTTGATTAGTTCAGTACATTGAGTATACTACGTGTTACTGCATTGTTATTATAAATTTAACTTTGGCAAAACTTTCTGAAACCTTTGTTGCGCGAGTCAATTCATTCTTTAGTTTATGTTTATCCCTTTGGCCATCAGCTGATCGAAGATAGTTTTGAGAAATTTGAAATCTACATAGGATTAGTGTTTTGTTACCCATACAAATTTTACTTTGTATTTCTACATTTTGCCCGAACACTCCTTCCATCTTGTATACAGAGTGTCCCGTATTGTACCTTAAAACAGTTACACCAATGAAGACGAGTTGAGCAACGTGTAGCACAGGTAATTCGATAAGGCCTGTATTTGCAAAATCATCATGAAAGAACAGTGCCCTTCGACTAGCTCGGACACCGACGAAGAATTTTTGATGATTGTGTTGGATGAGGAAAGAAAACAAAGAAAAATAGGGACACATCCTATCAATCAAAAGCGACAAGTAAATAGAAAAAAAAAATATTGTTAAACTTAAATTATAATTTCGAAAAGCATTATAATAAACAAGTTGTAGTTGTTTTTGTCAGTTGAAGCAACGTAATTAAAAACAAAAAATAAAACGAAATATGCGTCTGTTGTGATTAGTCCAGTATTACGTATGCCAATTAAGTATTGTTAATTTCATAATAAAAACCAAGGTTAAAATCATCACTGTTTCTTACGGATGACATTTATAAATGTCTTAGAAGACTTAGAAATATGAAGTTTTAGGTCCTACTCCAACATCAAAGAGTCAATATTGTTTTGTAGCTTGTAACAAACGAGTTATTTGGTAAATTTTTAACGCTTCAAATAATCTGCATGTAAAAGTATATTACTGCGTCTGATGATTTTTTATATCTAATTTATTAAAACTATGACATATATACAAAGTCTGATACATATTATTTTACTGTATCACTGTTATTTTTGTATGATTGTTTTTAAATTTGAGTCATTTAATTATAAATAAAGATACCTTTTCCACTTAGCCAGTTTCTTGAAATGTCTTTTTTTTTTATATTCATACTGATAGACAGATAAGTTAAGGTAGGTTGGTTAGCTTTTGCACTACATTTAGAAAGTTCAGGGTACACTTTGTACATTTTTGTTTTATTAGGCTATTTTGTATTTGAGTTTAAAATTGTAATGTAGTAAAAAACTTTTTATACAAAAATTATTTTATTTAAAAGAATTAACTATTTTTGAAAATGCCATTGCCTTTTATATAAATTTACCATGCTATATGAATATTTACTTCATTTTTCCAGTCATTTCTAGAATTTCATCACTTTTTTTCATCACGAATTGTCCCGATTGTTGACGAAAGAGACCGAACGTTCTTTCTGATCGGGAGCGATCGGGAGGAGTGGCTATATTTATCAGATCCGCGCAGAGCGGAGCCGAGCCGATCCGTTCCGGTATGCTCTCAGAGCATGGAAAAAACTCGACTCCCAACTGATCTAATCTGATCGTATAGATTTAGTCACCCCCTATTTAAATACACAGATAGAATACATTCGGAAAATTTCGGCTCCGATCTGATCTGATCTGATCGTACAAGTATAGCCGTAGCTTAATTGTTTCAAACGCAGCCATCTGTGTTTACTTTAACAGATCCGGATAGTGTGAATTACTAGATAGCGGTCACTCGTTCAGCCAGGGTTGATAGGAAAACCGAGCACTGGTTGGAATGTTCAGGACATAACTGGCGCATTCGATTTTGTGTTAGGCATGTCGTCAAATTGATAGTTTTCAAATGAGCATAAACCTCTAAAGATTATTAAGACGCATAGTGTTAATCGAATCCTTAAGTTGTGTACACAATCACACTAAGACAATTATTGAAGCTAGACAGATTGTTCCAACTCATCAGTTCGGTTTCCGTGGTAGGCACTCGACTATAGATCAAGTACATCGCATAACTGATGCCATCGAGAGATCATTGGAAGAGAAAAAGATATGCGCATCTATATTTTTTGACGTGGCCGAAGCTTTTGATCGAGTGTCGCACGAAGGCTTGGAATGTAAACTTGATCACTATTTACCGAAAGAAATGAGCGAGGTTTTAAAATCTTATGTATCCGATCGATATTTCAGAGTAAAACATGGTGAAGACTACTCTGATTAAGAAGTATTGCTGCTGGAGTCCCTCAGGGTAGCGTCCTAGGGTTCATTCTATTTGCTATACACTAGTGATATTCCAAAAAATGATGGGGTTTTGACAGCTACATTCGCTGACGACACTGCTCTACTTGCTACTGGACATGACATACAAACAGCTACTGACAAATTACAATCGGCTGTGAATAGTGTTAGCACTTGGACCAGGAAATGGCGCAGTAAGTTGAGCAATTACTCCTTATCTAGCAACTCATTGAGATGTAATTGTATATATATTAACTAGCTGGCCTGATCCGGCTTTGCACGGATAGACAAATCAAAGTTAAATGTATATTAACAAAAAAATATATTAAATGAATAAATATATTACACAATGTATTTCTTATGCTTTTTTTTAGTAACTTTAAAACCCCAAACCCCACAAAATTTCGAATTTTTTTAAACCCCTTCTTAGCGAGCACCTAGGGCCCTAGAGGAAAATTTCATTCCAATCCGTTCAGTAGTTTTAGAGAAATTGTGCGTAGTAACTTTGATCCCCCCAAACCCTTCCTATAATTTCGAATGTATTGAAAACCTTTTTCTTAGTGAGCACCTATGGCCCTAGCGGAAGCTACATACCAAATTTCGTTCCAATCCGTTCAGTAGTTTTTGAGAAATCGTGATTTAGTAACTTTGACCCCCCCCCCCCAAAACCCATAAAATTTCGAATTTTTCGAAAACCTTTCTTAATGAGCACCTATGGTCCTAGAGGAAGCTACATACCAAATTTCATTCCAATCCGTCTAGTAGATTTTGAGAAATCGTGATCAGTGAGTCAGTGGATTTGGCTTTTATATATTATATAGAAGAAAAAAAGAGAAAAAACAATCCGGAGCACCTAAATTTAAATTTTTTTCATTTTTTTGTTTTTTATTGCTTATTATTGCCCTTTTATTTAGCTTTAAAACAAGACTAAATTTATTATTATATCTCAACTCTAAGTGGGTGAAAATACGTTTTTTGGTTCGCATGTCACATAAGGATAAGACAAATTTTGTATCATATTCTTAATAATTTGATATGATTTATCCAATTTGAAAATAATTAAAATTGCCACCTATGGTGGGGATTTTCATTTTGGTAGGGATATTTAGCTTTTTCTGTAGTGCCAAACCCGATTATACAGTCTTTGATGATAATCAGATGATGACAACCCTGCATATGGGGCTGGTATGTATTAAATATGTAAGTAAAACTTTAAACGTGTTTTCCGGAAATCATATATTTTATTCACAAAAGGGTAGTCCTCTGTCATAGCTCAACGGCTATGGTACTTGCCTCATAAGCAAGACGTCCCGGGTTCAAATCCCGCAGGGGACCATAAAATATTAAAAACCCAAAAAAAACATGCTCGTTAGCCGAAAGGCCCAAAGTGGCATGGAAAGCAAAAAAAAAAAATATTCACAAAAGGAACATTTTATCAAAATCTATCTAACATATTGATCTGAAATTTTCAGGGGTTGTTTAATGGAATATACTACAGGTTTTAACGAGATCATTTTGTAATATAAGTGCTCATTTCTAAGTTATGACTGAGAAATATGGCAAAAACTGGTCAAAATTCTATTATTTTATAAAAATAATGACAAAATGTATTCAAATGCTTGTATTGCAAAAACCTCACGTTTAATTTTGTATTTAAGTAGTACTAATGCACTGATAAAATTTTACTAATTTTGATCCAGTAGTTTTTGAGAAAATGTTCCTTAAATATTGTATTTTTAACATTGCCGAGATAGGGCGCTCCTTAGCCCCTTAAAGGGTTCTTTGGGTTTGTTTACGTTAAAAAAACAATGTTGTTCTGCTGGACAAAGCCAATTTTTTTCTCTGAAGAATTTTTACCCACGAACACACTTAGTAAAACAATGAGATCTATCTAAAGAGTGTACGTTTTAACTGTATCATATTTTCTATTAATCATTTGTTGCAAATATATGTCTATAAGAGGCTTTGTCCTGACCGACTGGCATAGAATGAATGTGGAGCAAAACTATTTAATATATAAATCCGAAAATTATAATTTATATTCTTATTGGATCATACACGCTCAATAAGATTTTTTTTGAAAAAAATTTAATTTTACAGCTTAAAAATAGTTCAAATTTGGTTAAAACATCTGTTCGGATCAAATTCTTAGCAACATATTGTTTACATTCATTGCAATAGCAAATAACTTAGCAAATTTAGAGCGAGTTTATAACTATTCACATCCAACAGTATTTTTTAAGTTTGATTAACAAACTAAAAGGAAACAAAAACAAAAATCAACGAAAACGGTGTTACATGTTATAAATAAAACGCAGATTTTGATCAAAAACTTACATAATTTTATTATAGGCCTGCAATGGACAAAAACAAATTTGGAAAATTTAGAAGCAGGTAATTATTCTTCAGAACTAAAAGTGTTTTTTTTTTATATTAGGCAAAAGCAAACAAAATGCGTAGTGCATTATAAGTGAAACACCTGGTGTTGCACATTGTATAATACTGTTTCCTTTCGTAATGTCAAAATTAGTTTGAAATGTTGATTCTTGATTATTTAAATATTAGTGGTGAAATTACAACGCTTGCCGCAATTCGAACTATTGGTTGGTCTTGTCTATTTCGATCTCTGACTTACATTAGCTACTAATATAGGCCACCGCTCAGTCGACTTTCCGTGAAAATATCAGAGTATACAATAATCTGTTTGCATTGGCGTCGCCGTGGATCTCCGCCGGGTCGATGAGCAGTGCGACCAGGAACTGACTCCCTAGTATTTTTACATAAACTCAGGAGATATACAGTTATATGTAAGAAAAACATGTCAAATAAACTTTTGTGTTTCGTAAGTTATTTTTTTAAAAGTACAGACCTATTTATATTATTTGATGCCTTAACCTAAAGGTAACGAACGACTGATGTGTCTGTGTTTTTATATTCCAGTTTGTATTATTTACTTTTGTTATTATTAGGTCTATTATTTACACGTTTATACCCTTTAAATCTTGTCTACCTCATTTTCTGTAAGTTAGTTTATGAAAGAGAAATAGATGTTCTGCTTTAAATGTAAATATAAACCTTTGGAAGTAGTGCAGCTTGCTACAGTTAGAAGCTCCATGCAAGGAACCTAGTTACTGGCCAATCGATGTACACTCTGCTCCCAATTCATCATCAGGCTTAATTGACACAATTAAAAACGTTGGTGCTTAAAAAACAAACCACTTTAAACTAAACAAGAATATTTGGAAAAACAAAAACATCAAACACGCCAGGCTGCACAGCTATCAACTTCTATAAAAGCGAGTGTACGTACGTGAGTAACAATATAATATAACAGCTGATTTCACTCATCATCTAAAATACTTAAACAAAACCTAGCGTAGCTTATACTTTAAGGTTATGTTTACAACTTCAACAAATAATATAAGTCTTATGAAGTCGATTTTTTAGTATGAGTTAAACAACGTTATACGTAATACGATTTGCTTTGAGTTTATACAATGAATATAAATACAACCATTTATTGTGAATATATTCATTTATACAAATTTAAAGAAAATATACTACTTCGTTTAACTTCTTCAACATTCGTATATTTTCGTAAAACATATTTAAGTAATAAACATATTCCATTATTCATTTTTTTGTTATAATATTAATAACTTTTAAATCATTTGATCTATCATCAACTCCTATAAAAGCGATTGTACGTACGAGCATACGTGGAGTAACAATTAAAGAAGAAATAATATGAAACAAAAGTCAATTAAAAGATAATATTTTTATCTTTCTTTAAATATATATTATAATGTACATAAACACAAAATCTTAACAAATATTCCTACAGTTTTATAGTCCTTATAATTGTACACATTTACCGAGTTAAAAATCCCCGTCTGCATAGTTAGGTAGGCCTAGATAAAGTGTGTTGTTTAAATAGTAGTTTGTATAAATGATGTATTTCTGATGTGTATCTAATTAATCCGCCTGTGATTTTTCACGGGGATTAACTAGTTATGAAATAAAAATCAATTAAAAGATAACATTTGTATCTTTATATAGATATATAATAATGTATATAGATACACAATTTTATCAAACAGGCCAACAGTTTTATAACCATTACAATTGTACACATTTACCGATTTAAAAATCCCCGTCAGAATAGGTAGGCATAGATAAATTCTGTTTTTTAATGATGTATTTCTGATGTGTATCTAATTAATCTGCCTGTGATTTTTCAATGGGCTTACTAGTTATAAAATAAGAATAAATAAATAATTTCACGTTTGCCAGGATTTGAAAGGATAAATCCTGAGAAATTAATATCTGAAAACACCTTGGTTCATTTAAGGAATATACACCATGTTTGCAGGAACTAACCCAAAATGATGAAGTTAATTTCAGTATATACCCAAACAACTTAATTTCGCTCTTGTTTTTTTACCTAATTGGGTCACAGAATTACAGAAGTGTTTCTTAACAACTCTGATATGTTTAACTTAGATATGCACTACTCGGAATTACTTGAAAACTAACTTCTGTGTTGTGGCTTCAATAAACATCTTTAGAAAAGTATTGTAAATATGATAAATTTAAAACGTTTGTGCTTTGGAAATGTGAAAGGTAACATTCCTGAGAAAAAAAATCCGATATTAAAATAACTTTTACCTCGTTGTTAACTGTGGTATGACTCATTGTCACTATGAGATACACATTTAATTGCGTGCTTCGAACGCCAACCCCCTCGTATCAGGAGTATTTTCAATATACAATGCATTCCGTGCTTCGTACGCCAACCCCCGTACTGGAAATATTTTCAATACAAAATGCATTGCGATCTTTGCACGCTGACCCGCATTTTGGGAGTATTTTCAATACACAGATCATTGCGTGCTTCGCACGCCGATTTTAAGCCAATAAATGTGACAAACAATAAAATATAATTCTAAATAAATACCATATTATGCATTACGATTACGTTTTAGAGCATTTTCGTGCGTATAGGTTTTCATCTCTGCCGCAATAAGGCGCGCATTTGTACTGTAAATTTTACATATATATTACACAAAACTATAATATGATAATCAAATATACACAAAATACTAGACAAGAAAAATTCATGTGAAAATTTAATTAGTTGTATTGTCAGGCAGTGTGATTTTGACAGTTCAGCGTCGTTGCAGGTAAATAACTTTGACACCAAAATAGCTTGTACCGCACAAACATACTCCGGAGAACTACACAGCTCAGGGATCAGTCCGACCATCGTGTCAGGAAATAACTGATCCAATTTCTCTTTGAATGCTTTTCTCAAAGATAGCTACTACACAAATTGTAGGCATATCAAAGATAACGCATACCAATCTATGTATAATCAAAGCAAAATGTCAAAGCATGAAGAGAAATTGGGTTAAGTAACAATCAATGCTGCTATTTGAACTGCGGATTAACAACTCCAACTAATTTAAAGTGCCACCTTTGTATCCTTTTCTAAGAAGGTCTACCAGCAAATAGATGGGATAGCTTTTCCTTCTCTATTATCTTCGCTGATCTCAGGGATTTTTCTGTATATTGTCTGGCGCTTCTCAGCTACAAATGCCACAGAAATAACCTCGGTGAAAACTATGACTACTGGCTCAGTATGTGGAGGTAAGTCTGTGCTGGACGTCGTTTCCCCTGTAAAAGACTTTTCTAGTACCTATCCTTACTTATATTTTATGAAGAAAACTAACATCATCTGCGATTGACTCTTGTTCGACTTAGGACATTTGTACTCTTGTCTGTTGTCTCATTGATAAATATGACCCTAGAAGTTATGCCTACGGACCAATAACAACAAGAAATGTAACCGGATTCCACCAGTTAAGCCTAATACTTCAAAGTGTTTGTGTGTTTACAAACTTAAGTTAAAATCAGATGAATGGGATAATTTTAGACCACTTTAATAATCCGAAAGAGAACACTGTGAGAAGTGGCACGTTGACGTAGATCATATTTGACATAAAGGGTGTCGTAATACTTTGCAATAAAATTCATTTACAAACATTTATCTAATTTAATTGAAAAATAGGTGTTTTCTTCCTAGGTTTTGTTTCTAAATAGTTTTCTTTACAAATTTGTTCTAGAACAAAATGTATTATAGTTAGTAATGTATAGCTGAAGAAAACTTAAAAAAAAACTAAAAACCCCTATTTACTTCTTAGATATAATTAACAATAAACTGAAAAATAAAACTTGATGCAAATGAGTACAAGTTTATCTTTCCTGTTACGGAAAAATATAAATAATGTGAAGCAGCAGCAGAGCCTTATCGTCATGCGCAGTAAGAAAAGAAAGTTAGACAAATTAATATACGAGCTTTTAATTTCACCAACCATTCACGTTTGCCAAATTCCTTAGCATCAGCTCGACCGAATAAAACACCTTGACAAAAGCTAACAAGCCAAATTACTCGCTGTTTCATAAACCAGGCATAACGGTGTGTTTAGAGTTGATGATCAGATCTGTTCACTCATTGCAATGTCTAGACAGGTGCCAAAACTAAAACTGTTTTATTTACACTGGCTACAATTCTTTATATTGGATCGTGTTTTTTGAGGGGGGGGGGCTGAGGAAAATTACGTTAACTCTGCCTTAACCGGCTTCATTATTGTTCCTAAAGTAAATCTAAATTTACTTTAAGCGTTAATGTTTAACCCGAAAACATTACATCGGGTAATATTTCAACGGGTGGTGAATCTTATTGATAAATACTTCAAAGATGCTTGGTCTAAATCTACTTTTAGTATGCTATAAATTATGGCAAAATTTATAAGTTCCCGAATCAATAAGATGTGCGGTCGGTTTCTTTATTTTCCCGCTTATTTCATACATCACTACAACACAAGACAAAACCAAAAATATAACACGAATGTCTAGAAATATTCTTTTTAGTTCGTCGAGTGTGGTGTGGAAATAGAACGATCAGGTGGCAAAGTAGAGCAAATTTATTTGATCTTAACTAGAGCTAGATTTGTTTAACATTCTCTTTGGTGATTAAGTGGTTTACTGTCTTGGCGAGTTGCCTTTATTTTCTAATTACTCTATGAGTATGTCATCTAGAAACTGAAACGTCTAATTGATTTTATATTTTTTTTTTTACTTCTGTCTAAAACTTTTCTTTTTGTATTATTACAGTGAGAAAATATTTAGGTTTTAAAACTAATATCTATTACTTCTATGCTTAACAATAATATATTTATTCATTCTTGTGTATTCATTACAGTTTCCTGAATGTTTAATACATGAGTTTCATCTTTAAATACATGAGATGGTTAGTACTTATTAGCAACAAAAGTTTAAAATCAAAACAAAAATGTTAATATATTATAAGTATATTGTATAGCTTGATGTGGCAAGGCAACAAAAAAGACACTAAAAACATTGGGTGTGCTTAAGACCACATGTTGGAAGTGATAACTTCTATGACCGATTTATATTTTTATCAGAATTAATATTAGAGGAGAATAAAGGTCAACAAATTACACAAGTCGATATATTGTCAAAAAATATTATATCATATTTTAAAATTGCATAATATGATAGTATTACTTAATATAGTAATATTATTATAATTATAATATTATTATGTAATAATATTATAATTATATTAAGTATACGAAAAATATTGATCATTATAATGTAAGCAGTATTTATTTAGTAACTATTGATTTTTAGTGAGGTATAATAAGTGTATGCAATCTTGTAACACTTACATCCATGTCACAGAGAAAATAATAAAGTAAGAAAT
>JAGFPH010008569.1:9890-30398 GCA_018207615.1 Philaenus spumarius
TACAGGACAATAATGAGAAATAACGTAACCATAGGTTCTATTTATCATTTTGAGGTACCATATCAACCTTCCCCTTTAGCCCCAAATATAAAAAAAAAGTAAAGACCAATTAATGTCGCTTATCTTACTTGAGATGATCCCCGAAAAGGAAATTGAAATAAAATTAGATTTTAGTTAGTGTGTTATCTTATTTTAATAATATAATTTAAATATAGAATCAAAATAATAATTATAATACACATCAAAATGTGTGTATTACTAAGATTTGAACTAGTTGTGTGTTAAATTGAGTTATCTCGTAACTAATGGTCCCTTTAAAGTTGGACCATCCCTTCAACCAAAATTAAAACACGTGACGTTTTATAATCCATCCCTCACTACAAAGAATATTCCAGGAAACCACGTTTAGGAATCTAAACAAATAACAAATTTAAAGTTTGTAATAGGCTTCTACTCAGACATTCTGCACGATCATTTCACATAAATATACAAAGTTACTCAAGTCGGTTTAGTAGCAACTACTACTATTCTGTCAAAAGTTAAGCCCTGCGGTTTTGTCTCGTACAACTTAATAACCTCCATGACGTCTTCCATATATTCTGATTGGAGGTGCTCTGGTAGTTTATGCACGTGTGGGTCTATAATCTGCATGCTTCCTAAAAATAAGACAACATTTATGTTACTTAAACTTAATCTCAGCTGTATCTGATTAGATAAAGTTCAAGAGATTACTTGAAATAAATTCTACGTCCTCTGCTTCAGTGTATGTTTGTTGCCTTAAATCTATAAATTGATAAAACTTCAATAAATTGCTCCTGGGAGCGTAAGGAGGTACTATAGGATTTTATTAAAGTTCATCTCCTCAAGTGATTTAATTGTGACTACAAGGTGTTTAGTTGGTGTTTTATATATTTCATAATAGTAGCCTACATCACAGCCTGGGACATTAAATGTTTAATAAGAAAAGAAAAAAAACAAGGGACGCTTTTAGAAAAGATTGCTTTGGTAGTCTTTGATGTTAGGTTTAACCTATATCGTAAAAATCTGACTGTAATAAGACAGTAAAACTCATCTAATATGTATTGTACATACATTTTCTAAATACACAAAATAATATATTATTTGCTTAGTTGAATTGTGTGTGATAAGTCAAATGTTGTAGTGTATTGTTTAGACCAATATAAAATGTACCTGAAACCGGTTGCCAAAGTTGGTTTTCAGAAATTACCATATAATTTCCTCCATGACTCATAACATAATAATCCATTGTGTGGTACAGGCGAAAGGAGTAAATCAATAGCAAACAAATAGAAGGAGTAAATCAATTTATGTCCAATTGTATAGTCAATATAATTTAAAATATGTTACAAATTTAACTTACTGCGATCAATCCTAGGTTTTCTATTTTGTTCACCAGAAAAATATTCTTTTCTAACGCACTCACAGATTATATCTTGAAATCCAATTCTCTTCAACACATCTACAACCTCTGCTTTTGGATCTGTGCTATCATGGTACGGGAATTTGAAGTAATTCTCATTCTAAAACATTTCTTTGTATTAAATTCATTGTATTTTCTAAATTTGTTTATATAATTATTTCTTTCCTTACAATTTTGAAGGTTACCTATTTTTTTAGTCGCACCAACATATCTTTAGAGCTTACTAGCGCACACTTATGGTTTTCCATTAAAACTACCGAGTATTGTGAAAAGAAGTTAAGTTGATCTTTTGTTCAATTCAAGGAAATAGACACAGTCATTACTTTAAGAGATTATAAAAGGAATAATTATGGAAATCATCAGTTGGCAATAATGATGTGGAACTACTTGGATATTTAAAGGTCAGGACAACAATAAGCTTATGGTATATTTTGATACCGATTTTACTCCAAAAAAGTATCAAAATAAAAGGTATCAGTTAACTGACACAAACTTTCTCCCAGCTTACTGTAGTCAAAATAATATTGTTTTTAATCATTTTAGTTTTTACTACTTTTTAGAACAAAACAAAAAAATAATATTCTACCTACGTCAATCGTATAAAAAAATTATTGCCCCTGGCGGGATTCGATCGCGCGACCTTTGAATTACTAGCCGTGCTCGCTACCGTGGTGCTACCCGGTGCGGCCGCCGCCGCGATGCTAGATTGACAACACAAACTTGTTTATTTTTAAACATTTCCTCATAATTATAAAACGCCGAAGTTTTGATAAAAGCGGGTGGTGTCATTTTGTTTGGCATCTTAAGCACTATAAATACTGAAAATTTGATCAAAATCGTTTGAGCCGTTTTTGAGAAATTTGCATTTTTGTCGTTTTTTATGGGTTTTTAGTGGTAAATTACCCTTAAAAATTAAAAATTCGAAAAAATGAAAAAAAACGCCTGGAGATATTAGGGTTTAGTACCTACATACCAAATTTCATGAAAATCGGACCAATAGTGTCCTCTCTGGTAGTGTATACAAACAGACAGACAGACACCACTCTAAAAACACTTTTTTTGGGTTCAGGGAGCACCAAAACAAAAAATTCCACTAAAAATATTTTTGGGTTTAGGGAGCACCAACACAGATAATTGCACTAACCAATTTTTTGGGGTTCTGGGAGCACCAAAACAAATAATTCAACTGAAAATTCAAATTCGAACATTTTTACGAAAACAATACTTTTTCCATATACTACGTATAGGGTGGAGAAAGTAAAAAGTGGAGTGAAGATTTTTTCAGTCTTACTTAAGTTTCAATTGTAGCAAATATGAGGATGGAGATACTTTCTATTTAAAATATAATTTAACTAAAATTAATTAATATATATAAACTATAGAATAAAACTTTTATACTTGAAATAATTACAAATTTAAAGTTATTTTAACAATGTGGCATTTCGTATAAGAGGAATAAAAAACAAAAATACTTTAGGCAAAAACATTTTTTAAAGTAAAAATTTATTTTTAAGCGTTTCAAAAATATTGTTTCAAATCTTGATAATTCTTTACGTTCTTGTAATTGATAAAAGATAATCTGCTATTGCAAGTCGTTTCGTGTATAATCTATGTATTTCCAACAACAATTTTTCAAGACCTCGTAAATGGATATTACCCCGAGTTTACTAGTCAGAATTGGCAACAGTTCAATTTTACTATTCATTTGTAACTAAATACAAGAATGGAAGAGAGCATTTAAAAAGAATGTCTGATAACTAAAGTATACAATCTCTCAAAAATATTTACTAAAATTGTAATTTATGGTTGTAAAAGTTGGATGTGTTTTGATGTTATTACTTTGGATACTTTGATGTGGGCTGAAAAAATACGTTTGGCTTATTTCTAATAAGTTTATACATAACTAGCTGACCCGTGTGAATATTTCGCATGTTGGGAGTAGGCCTACTTACCTGATTTAATACATTATTGATTTAATTAAGTAAATTACGATTATTTATTTACGTTGGTTTAGTTCCAGAACAGTTTATAACGATTTATAACCCTTTAAGTTGGTTTAATTTGATTGATTTGCATGATAGATTACACTTTTACTTGCATATAGAATGTAAAACATCTAAATAACAGCTGTCATATTAGTTAATTGACAGCTGTCAAACAGATTGTTAATAGATAGGCCCTTCAATAGGGTCCATTTGCAGTATAATATGAAGTTTTTTTATAAATTTTTGTAATGAAAACATGAATTTTAAGCTGTTTGTCTGTGTTTCGTCAATAGCGGTGAACATAAGCATTCACCGCTTGAATAAATAATTTTGATGAAGAATTAAGAGAGTTATCGCTTAGTGACAAAAAACACCTTTCTTTCAATGCACTTTTTATCAAATAATTCGTTGTATTTTTGCCTCGCCAAATAAAACCGTCAATATATTATAGAATCTACTATAAACTTTCATTTACTATTATCTACTTCTTCTGAATATATTAAAATTATAGCAAAGTACGATGTTAGTTTATTTCAATGATGAATGGACTTGTAGTTCGATATAAGAATTACAAAATATTTCATCTTAATTATTTATCTTGAGATAAACTTACCTTCAAGTAAGTTTGCCATTTTTCCATACTGCGCACAATTTGCCATATCTCACAAAACACGAAATAGCCTACAAACCAGATGAGAATTTGTCCTCCGGGTCTCAATAATGTGAACATATTCCTCAGGCACTGTCTAAAATAAAAAAAAAGGTTTATAATTTTACTAATGTAATTGAAAAGATTGCACTTACTTTGTTAAATATAAGTATTGCGGTTGGACTTGTAACATAATAATAGAATAGATTACAACTTGAACATACTCTCTTTTACTTGTAGTTACTCAAACGCGTATCAACGACCAAATCACAATTTTGGATAATAATAACCAACTTCTTTAGCTTATGCATCACTGTCGATTGAAACACTTTCGAAAAAGTAAACTAATTTTACTTGTGTTTAAAATACGTTATACTTCCAAATACAAGTTTTAAATTATACGGACTACAAGCTATGGTTTATATATTTTTTCTACACCATTTCTTAACATTTTCTTGATTACAGTACAACTGTATGGACTGAGCGAAGCGATGGACAAATTTTTTCTTCAAGTTGTAACATCTTAAGAAAATAATTTTTTTTTGCAAAAAACCTGAGCGGTTACCGCCTGAACCCTCGTGTCAAACAAAATAGAATGTGTTAACATGAATTCTGCAATGGGTTTCTGCCTTTCCAAGAAGCTCTATCAACATGAAGGGATACTACACTTGATTTTTCAAACGAAGTAGCACTTTTCTACAAAAGGGGACTTGATTCTATAGAACTAGTGATATTTCAAGTACACAGTATATTTTGTATTAATATACCTGGGTGACCGAGCATCGCTCAGTATATTTTTTTAGGAAAATGTATGTAAATACGAATCACATACTGAATAATTAATATGAATAGTTTTCAATCTTACGTACATTTGAACTGTTTATTTAATTAAAAAAAAACATGAGTGCAATTAGTTTAAAATTTTATTAGAATATAATATCTGCTATATTATAGTATGTTTTTACAGTTGATCTATTATTACGTATATATTTTAATACACTCAGTTTTATCATGACTAAATCCTATCTTAACCAAATACTTTGTTCCATACTATATTGCAGGTATGTCGAGGATATTCATTTGGAAGACGTACTTTTAACGTAGTTTGTCGCTTAACTCTGGAAAATGCTACATATAACATGTCATGCATAAAAACTGACGATCCCGCCGACAAATTCGAATGTTTGGCCTTGAGATTTGTGTACTGTCATGGCAAATGCAGATCTTACTGGAAATTGGTGTCGCTGCATGGTACATCCCAGATGACGTATTGATGGGTCAAGAGTTATTCTTGGTAAATATACATCTTTGCCAGATTGTTCACCAGTCACGATTTTTGTCTTTATTATGTTGTTACACAGGTTTGTCACAACGAGTCTTACACCATTACATAGGCCTTCTGATACGTCCAAATTACGCAACAGCATTATTAACGATTTAAAAAAATAAATAAATTCGTGCGGTGGTAAGTCTGAAATGTTGACGTGGTAAGCAATTCTGTTGTAAATTCAAGTGCTCCTACCGGTTGGTCTTTTACTGTATGATGACTGTGATAGATTTTGTACTCTACGGGAAGCTTGGCAACTATATCTTCGATAATTTTATTAATTGGTGCGAGCATTGCTCTGTCTTTCATTCCCTCGTAATTTTCACTAGCACTGCAGTTACCAAACACTTCATCTATTAGATTATTGTTTGAAATTATATTTTTGCCATATTCCATATTTTCCAATGATAATAATATTTGATATTTTCTATGTATCTTAGAAATAACAAATAATAATTATAATCATTAGATAATTTATATTACCATTATATAAATACAAAGAATCCAGAAACTGGTGAAAAGGTTTTCAGAAGGGTTAATAACAGCACACAAAATATTTTTTAGTTACTTTTGGTTTTTGAATAAAGAAATAAGTTCAAAATTATCACATATATTATTTCTGAAGGCCATTTTTTTGTCGGTACGCCATAACTTCCTTAATACGTCATCAAATTACATGAATGAGGCATCATTTTAAAGCTTTCCTTAACCACTACACTGGAAAAATATACAAAATACAATTATACGGAAAAAAATAATAAAAGAAATAAAGAATCCGAAAGTAACAGTGATGTAAGATCAAGTAAGTTGTAGGGATATTTTCCTGGCGTTGGCAACACTGATGATATCAATACCCAGCTGGAGAGCTGCCGTTACGCCACTACATTGGTTTTCGATTTCTGACGTCAAAAACCCCTATATGCAAATTTTCATAATTGCTCGTTTAATAAGATTAGATTCACAAAGGGCCTCTTCGCCTCCTTGTTGATTCTCTTTTATTAACTTTAAATTAATATATATTTACTATAGGAGCATATGACAGGAGCTCTGAACATGATCCTTATATAGTAATTCAGGTTACTTAAATATTTGATTAGAATTATTCTAAAGTAGTAAAATTAAACCCAAACAGAGTGGTAGAACCTTGTATATGAGTATTATCAAAGTAAAAAGAAGAAGAAAACTTGATAGGAATTATCGAGTTTAAACGCCTAATCTCAATTGTTTTTTTTTTTAAAGATTGACTAAAACAAAATTTGTAGTTTACTTTTAAGCGTTAAGATTTTTTTTACATTTTTGGAACACCACTTATTAAGTTCGACACTTTTTAACCATCCTGTATGTGTTTGATGTGACACATTTTTATAAATTGAGAATTTAATATTTTGAGCACTGTCCATGCTGTATAATCCCCCCCTCCTCAAGTTGATATAAAGGCTATTTTATAGTAACCAAACTAAACACACTATCTAAATACAATATTACTCAATATCAGACGTCCACATGATGACAGAGAAAGAGAATATTTTGTCAAATCCAGGCTCGAGTTCTTCTTTTAAGAAAACCGACTTCAAACGCTCTTCGTTTTTCTCTGCCATGTCCAGCACACGAAATGATAATCTTGGATCGTCAACATAGTTTGTTGCGAAGTCGACCATTGGTTTCGACAAATCGATACCTACCTAAACAAAGCCAACAGAAATGTGTTAGTTCTGCCTTGTTAGTCAATTAAAATAACTTAAGATGTATCCAATTCTAGTACAAAACTCGGGAAATGTTTTGAGAATTACTTTTATAAAATCTCAAGTAGGACCATTCTCTTTTTGAAAGTTAGAAGTATTACTATCATCTATATATATACAATATATATATATATAAGATAAATCCACTGACTCACTGATCACGATTTCTGATAAACTACTGACCTGATAGGAACGAAATTTGGTATGTAGCTCACTCTAGGGCCGTAGGTGCTCAATAAGAAAGGGTTTAAAACAATTTGAAACCTTAATGAGGGGGGGAGTCAAAGTTACTAAATCACGATTTCTCCAAAACCACCAAACGGATTGGAACGAAATTTGGTATGTAGCTTCCTATAAAGCCCTAGGTGCTCTCTAAGAAAGTTTTTCAAAAACTTCGAAATTTTAGGGTGGTTTGGGAAATCAAAGTTACTAAATCACGATTTCACTAAAACTACTGAACGGATTGGAATGAAATTTGGTATGTAGGGCCGTAGGTGCTCAGTAAGAAAGGGTTTAAAAAAATTCGAAATCTTAAGGGGGGAGGTCAAAGTTACTTAATCTCGATTTCTTTAAAACTACTGAACGGATTGGAATGAAATTTGGTATGTAGCTTCTTCTCTAGGGCCGTAGGTGCTGATAAGAAAGGGTTTTAAAAAATTTGAAATCTTAGGGGGGTTTGGGGGTCAAAGTTACTAAATCACGATTTCTCCAAAACCACCGAACGGATTGGAACGAAATTTGGTATGTAGCTTCCTCTAAGGCCATAGGTGCTCTCTAAGAAAGGTTTTCAAAAAATCCAAAATTTTAGGGGCGTTTGGGGGTCAAGGTTCTAAATCACGATTTCTCCAAAACAACCGAACTGATTGGAATGAAATTTGATATGTCGCTTCCTCTAGGGCTATAGGTGCTTGCTAAAAAAGGTTTTTTAAAAAATTCGAAATTTTAGGGGAGGTTTGGGGGTGGAGTTAAAGTTACTAAAAATCTCCATAAGAAATACATAGTGTAATTTATATTTATTGATATAATATATTTTTTGTTAATGTTCCTTTAACTTTGATTTGTCTATCCGTGCAAAGCCGGATCGGGCCAGCTAGTTTAGTATGTTCAATGTATAGTTGATACCAATTGGTTTTGCTTATTTGAATTACCATTTTTGTTCATTTACCAATAAAAATGCTCTTTACTCATAAACCAACAACTATACGACTATAAACCTTTTTTAAAGCTCATATTTTATTGAGTATATTTTCGCTTTTTTCAATGTTTTATCTTCAACGGTTCTCAAGTTATAAGCGTTTCAATAAACGGCGCCTCCACCATATACCCATCCCCCCTGGCGATATCGACCACTCTGGGGGGCAACGATATGGTTTTCATGATCACTATAGTGCCTATATCAATAATCAGTACTAAAATTGCTACAGGCTTTCCATGCATACTCAACCCCCTACAAGAAAAAACATCCGCTCATGCCATGGTAAACCCTCATCATCAGTCATTTTCAGTGAAATGGTCTTGTAGTCTGTTCGATTATGTGTGCGGGGCCTTAGTTGCTACGTCACTGTAATAAAGGTTCTTGCCATATATATGTTGTAAGGTAATGACATTCTTCATACAAGTAGTCATTACCTGTAAAAAGATTCCACAACCACAGAAAGTTCGATCTCATCTTCGTTTTATACTTTTATTTACGTAAACAATGTTAAATTAAAGGCAATTCATATCGATACAAATTGGGATAAGACACATTAGTTTCTTTGATGCTAAACTAGAACACTCTGATTACCCCAAGAAGAAACTTTAGGTTAGATCATAGTAGGCCTACATGGAAACTATGATGTTTACCTAATGAAAAACTCTTCAACGACTATTTAATGTTGACAGAAAAATTGTAAAACATAAAATACTAGCATAAGGAAAATTATTAATTTTTACGTTACCAATCTGAAATTACTGTGCTTTATTGCAGGCACCAACACTTCAGCAGTCACATTGCCGGAACCACTTCCTACGTCCAGAATAAATTCTTTCTCTCCATGTTTCAGATGTTGATAAAATTCTTTAAATACTTCCAATGTTGTTATTCTCGTAAATTTTATAACATCACTGTAAACGACTGCATCTTGGTACATCTGAAACAGTTTTCTCTTTCATGTTAGTAAAATAATTGAGTAAACAACTACACCAAACAAATTTATAACATGCAAACTTTCTCTCTCCACTTCCTTCCTTCCTTTTTTTCCTTTCACTTCCTACTAAAAAATTTTAAAAGTTGTTATTTTCATGCTATTTTAAGAAAAAAATCCTATCAGCCTTTATGGCGTGCTGTTAAAGGATTAGGTATTGGACAAATACAAAGCAACCACTCGCTAATATGGAATTGAAGATTTAAGTAATAATTTCGTGTCACCATTAGCTACATTTAACGAGTCTATAAACAATTTCATACTGTCCTTACAAGACCACAATGGTGTTTGAAATAAAGTTTGCAATTTATCTCCAGTCTCAGACAAGGCTATTCCAGTCTGATGTGATTAAGGCTATTCGTAGACTTAAGTGTAGATGGTGTAGGCCTAACGCTGTTGATGTACACTGGATTCCACGTTCACCGTGCATAAGCCATGTTATCCAAACGGCAGTCTCAGTGATACTAGCCGTCCAAAAAACATCAACTCCCATGCAACGCTCGGACAGTTGACGCAATCCGTATGACAGTAAATGTGATGTTCCCAGTAGTGGTAGTAGCATGACTATCTCCCGTAAGACCTGTACTGCACGGTGAACGTGGAATTTAGTGTAAATGGTTAAGGCAATTCGTAAATTTAGTTCTAACGCTGTTGGTGTAGATGGTACTCATTTATTAAACGGAACCAATGATTCTACTTGACCAATTATTACTAATTCGTTTAATTTATCCATAACAACTTGTTTATATCCGTTTATCTGGAAGTCAACTCTAATCCGCTCCATTGGTAAAATCCCAACTTTGATGTCCTCCAATTTTAGGCCTATACGTGTATTACCAGCTTTATCTAAATGTCAGAAACGTATAGTGCAACAGCAACTGACTAATTAAATTTACCTACATTCAAATAACATACTCAGTCCACTAAAATCTGCATTTCCACCAGCAGTAGATCTTCGGATAGCGGACGATGTTACACCACAATGGATCACAGAGAACTTGCTGTATTTACTTTATTAGACTGTTCTAAGTCTTTTGAGTGCATAAATTATACATTGTTTTTAGTTAAATTAATTAATGATGGATTGGCACCTGTGTGCATTCCAAGTGAAGGAGTTAGTTTGTACAATAATTATATGCTGATGATTTTCAAATATATTTGCACTTTATAATTGGTGATGCTGACGTTGGTGAAGTGGAGAATATGAATTATTAATTTTAAAACAATTTTCTGCTGGTTTTAATAAAACCGATCATTTTAGGAGCAAAGACAAAACCGATCATTTTAGGATATTCCCGACTTTTTAATACAACAGTCATGACGGCGTTTCCTAGAAATCAGTTTGAATATTACCTTTTGGATTACTATGATAAAGTGAAAGACTTGGGGCTAACTATTGCCAGTAGACTGAGTTTTAGTGATTATGTGATTGAGACGCGTAACATGGAGTTTACACTCCATCAACAAAATTCAAGACTGTTTACCCGTTCCAAACTAGAACATTCCTGGCCAAATCCTTAATACTTCCTTACTTTGTTTACAGTGACACCGTAGTTAATGCATGTCTGTAGTCCTGACCAACAAATTGCGGCGGACGCAGAATTATTGCATATGATTTAATTTTAATTTAAAACGCGGTGAACATGTAACTCTTTTTTATAAAAAAACATCTGGTGTGCACATCACACAACTTTCCTTACCAAAATAGATGCTATATCAATTACCAAATTTTTCGAGCGAGAGATTGATGATACCATTTTCGAGTTAATAGGAGTATCCGTTTCGAAGAAAGCGGTACTAACTTCAAAACGGTTAATCCCACGGACCTAATTTTGGTCTCAATCGATTTCTCACCCCCAAAAATGTCAAGGTCGATACCAAACACGGCTAGTTTAAAAAAAGTCATTTTTGCCCCCAAAAAGGGCGTTTTTGGGGTCAATTTTTGAAAAAATGGAAAACGTTGAGTGGGGTATCTTTTTTGACATTCTTTTGGACGCTGAATCGAATGAGACCATTTTCAAGTCGATAGGACCAGCCATTTCGGAGATACAAACAAAATAACTTGCGTTTTTGTAATAACTTTTTTCAACGAATTTTTAAGGGTATATAGCGCACATAGCGTGTTAAGGGGGTCTGAGTAGAGTATGCTAGCAAAGTTTAATCAAAATCGTTAGAGGGGTTTTGGAGTAAATACCAAAAATGTGGTAAAAACTGGTCCCACGGTAAGACACCACCTCCGATTTGCTTCAAATTTACATGGGTTTAATTGTTTACGTGTTTGAAGATATCCTGTAAATTTCAGTTCGATCCGTCCAGCCGTTTGCCCTGTGCACTCCGGACACACACACACACACACACACACAGACACACAGACACACAGACAGACCAATCGCCAAAAATGCATTTTTTGGACTCAGGGGGCCTTGAAACGTAAAGATATTATGAAAACTCGACATCGAATTTTTGGGTCGATCGCAATACTTACCTTACCTAGTATAGGGTAAGGAAAGTAAAAAAAACTTATTATCTTGAAACTTAACGATCAGCGATCTTTTCATAGTTTAATTATTGAAACTGGCAATGCAAAACCATACTGCCTCAGTGCCTTGTTATTTGACTGAAAAGTTTGTATTCACCTCCGATATCACTGCAAAGAAAAGGTTACTCTTAGCTTATACCCATGCATAGAACCATCATGTTTATAAATATTTTACCGTGTCTGCATGCCGGTTGTAGAACGTACTTAAAGAAGGAATTAAATTTGTTGATACCAATTGGTAGATTTCTAAATTACTTAAGGCTTTCTGGTTGATTAAAGTGGTCAAAGTGGCCTTGTTTTGGGGTAATGGAATAATTTTTTTTCCTTTCGTAAATATATTATGTAATGCTGATTAATAATAAGTAATATTGTGTATTTTAGTTTGTTTGGTAATGATTTTGCTTATCTTTTGTGGTGCTTAATTAAATGCAATATGTATGGGTGGGTGTGTGTGTGTGTGAGGGTGTTTACGAGTGAGTATGTTTATTTGTATATAATTTTGTATAATTAAGAATTTGTGTTCTATTGCAAATTTCAGTTCACCGTTCATTTAAATTTAATTTTCTGTTAATTATTATTCTTCTGCCGTTTGTTACGCAATTATGAGCAAACGCGTTGTTCGATTTTCTTAAAATTTTCCACAAATATTCCTTCAAGTCAGGAAAAACTAGAATTTGTAGGGATTTTTCTAAAATACAACACTTTTAATATTTACATACATCTTATAAAGAAATGTTAAAATGGGTATAAATTATCATTGCACTGTCATTCAATCCTTGTTTACATCGTTGTGACGACCGCGGTTTCGGGTTACCCTCCGGTCACATAAATTATACGTAAATCATAAAACCATTTCTTTAATTATTTTCTAGTAGCAGCATTAGAATTCTGGGACTGACAGTCAATGACAGATTTATACTTTATTCATTATTGCTTCTCGAGACTTGGGTCTCGCGTTGGTGGAGGGGAGCCGTTAGCACACTGTTGTCAATTTTGGTAGATGACACAGCAGATGCCTACGGCACAAGAGTTTTGGCGAGACTGGAAACGTGGCAACATGGCAGGATTGTAAACCCGCCAGCCACCCTCTAATTGGTCGGAGAGCGGGCGAGCCCCCGAGGTCCTGCTACCCCGGAAAGGAAGTCAAGTCCAAAGCAATAATAAATAAAGTATAAACTGGACCGAATATGTAAAACTTAAACATTCAATAAAGTACTTGCAGGAATTCAGCCTTTAAAAAAATGCAAGTTTATATAGTAAAACGCTCTTAGTAAAATCTTTAATTATGCCATACTTTACCTACTGTGACACTGTAGTTAGTTCCATGACTGTAAAATGTTCTAAGAAACTCCAACGCACTCATAACTATAGCATACAATTTATTTTGTATTTAAAACCTGATGATCATGTTAGTCCATATTATAAATAATTATACCTTTGACTAAAACTTGATGTATTTAGATGTTTTCATATTTTAACTATATTTCATGCTGTCCTTTTTAACTAGAGTGCCGACTTACTTTACAAAGTGGTTTGTTTTCGCCTCATATATAAGTAAAAAAAGTACAAGAAAGGAGTTGAAAATGCTAAGGGTTGACAGAAATATGATTTATAGTGAATTTTTTCCGCTTGTGGGTCTTGCTCCGAAATTCCCTTAAAAGTAATGACAGCCGTATTCTATTTGCAAAATCATTGAAGTCCGCATTTCATGAATGGTGTACAATAAAAAGAGGATTTGTTTACTTAAATTGTAAAATTGTGTGTGTGTGAGTGCTGTTTATAAGTATTCTTTTACGACAGTAAATATGTTTAAATTAATATTTGTTTCTTATAGTGTAATTTCAACCAAAAATAGTTAGGTTATCTTATTTTGTAAGATTCAAACAAATATTATTAGTTGTTATGGTTTTTCTTTCTTTATAATTTTCGTGTTTTTTTATATAACTTTCTTTACTTTATTATGTTTTTCTCTTTTGAAATATAGTCAAATTAATTTATGTTTCGTTTTAGGCTTAAGATAAGAGTAAATGTGTATACAAATTCTAATTGTATAATGAGTTAAGTGGAAGAGATGACCTAACTTCGCCCGTAATAAAGGCTGTAAATCAAACAATGTCTCTATCTGAAACACTTAAAACAAATGCACTACCTTTGATAAAACCAATAGGCCTACTATTAAAATAATGTAACAGTTTCATTTATTGTATTATTATCGTGAAAGGTAGTCTCTTCATTCCTGCTTATTTCTCTTCGTGCTGGAAAACGACAGTAAAAGAAACTATCGCCGAGTTTCGTTACTACACAAATAAGAACCATATAATACGAGGGTAGGCACATACTCCGTTCCTAAACATGTGAAGGTAGTGGAAACGAAGTAGGATCAAGAACAGCGCTGGGTTTTAAAAGTGTTTCAAATGGTGAAAAATAATTTACTAACTATTTGAAAATTTTTTGAACGTTTTCGCGAGATGAGGTTTGTATAGCGGATATATTTTGTTTAGTAAGTTTACCACAAAACTTACTAAATTGTTGAACTGAATTCTGTAAATCGGCGAATCTGTACCACAATAAGTTTAGCATAGCTATTCTTTCGCATAGTGGTTGGAAAACAACAACTGTTTTTGTTTCCTAATAAAGCCTATTATTGGTTTATACGTTCTTACACTATCTCAATTTTAATCTATATTATAATTCATTTCTAAAATTAAAATAATTCAATTTTTAATAATTTATAATTTTCAAAATTTAGTTTATATGTTTTAGGGCTTTAAGTAACTATTTGGGAAATTGGTCTACTCAAGAAGGCGCTGAATAAATGCTGGCGTGTACGAAATGCAGTAGTCGAATTTGTTTGCACCTCAGCTTCCAGCCCCGGCTCACGCGCTGCTTAGTTCCTCTCGAAGCGGAAACGCCCGATTTTTTCTGCATTTCGATTTTCTATTACATTTTTTTCGCATTCATGCAAACTTCGTTTTGTCACACTTATCAACAAAGCATCAACGCGGCATTTATGCTGAAGTAACTGAGTAAGTAAATGCCCAAATGATGTGTAAACCTCAAAATCTTGATCTCGATGCTCAACGACTCTTTAACTTCGTAATTAAAGACTTACCCAAAAACATATAAAACGATAGGCCTACGCTACACAGGATTTTCAAAATTCTGAACCCAAAATCGTTACCTTGATTCGCAACGACTCTTTAACTGTCAAATACGTTTTCAGGTACCTAAAAACACATAAAACGATACGCCACTCAGGATTTTCAAAATTGTGAACCCAAAATCGTGACCTTGATTAGCAACGACTCTTTAACTGTCAAAATTGGGTTTCCCGTACCCAAAAACATATAAAACCGTTCCCCCACAAGATTTTTCAATATTGTTATCACAAAATAGTGACTCCGAAGAGCTACGACTTTCCTAAATCAAAATCGGTTTTCCCGTACCTAAATACGTTCCGTAGTTTCTATACTTAATTGTACGTTTGCTCATTTTGGTATACTACTAAACACAGACAGATACTCACAAATACTTACATATACAACAATACATGGCCACTTTACGTGTATAACGCGTAACACGTAACGAAATGTTCTCTACCCTAACTAAAGACGTTTCACTTCAAAAATATGTTTAGTAAGTTTAAATAAAGCTCTTTTAAATCATACACGATAGAACCATTAAATATTTATCTTTAAAAGTACCAAAATTATATTCTTTGAAATAGTATAACATAGGCAATGTTTGTGAAATTTTCGATCCTGTCAAACAGCCCTCAACACAAAGATACAAAAGCAAACTTAGACTCTTGAAGCTGGTAAATGTTAAATCTTTGTCAATTTGCTCACTCTTAAAATATATCTAAAACGATGTAATATTTTATCTATGGTAGCGTTTAAAATTTCTTCAATAGCGATTCAATATGCCATTTGAGGCAATAATTGTGTATATAGTCTATATATATTCCTTAATCCAGCTACTATTATCGATAGAACACAATTGCAGATCATTTACGTAAAAATAATGACGTTGAATTCAACATTGTATTTTAAAATATTGAAAGAAAAAAAAAATTACATTTTCTACATACTAGTACCAATTATCTGTACATATTACTCACAGATTTCAAATCTTTAAAAATAAATTACTGGATTATAAAGTATAAAGTATGGAGTATAAAGTAATTAAGAAAATCTAATGAGAAATAACAACAATGTGACCATGTTTACAAATAAAAGTATTAGCTATTTATTAAGACCGAATTTTGCGTTTTGGGTCAAATATGTGCCGTTATTCAAATTCCGCGCTATCAAAATATTACGTTCCACCAAGATTTACGTTAGACAAATGCAGTCTACGTTACCGACACCACTCGCGCTCTTCTAGTCTCCCTTTTTTCCCGCAAAGCAGCACTCAACAGACAACGGTTGTTTATAACGTCATAACCAGCCAGCTGTTATGTCATGTGACCGGCTTTAGACAGGGTTGTAGTTCTGTTAAGGCAGCCATTGATTCTTTGTTCACTCAAGTCAACCGACGCAATGCCTTATTCCTTTATGCAGTTTTTATAATTTGTAAATGTCTTAGTCGGGAGTTTAAGGAATGACTGATCTAATATGTTTTTGTGTTAAGACCTATTCAACTAAATCCAGGTATGTAAACGCTATATTACCAAATCAAAAAGTCTTGGTTTTTCATGTTTGTTATAAAACATTACCTTGTAAGTTTTGGCAATGAACTTAGGTTTACATTTAATATTATAAATAATATTTGAAATTCATTAAGTATAATTTAATATCTATGTGATTAAATTTTTCTTTCTTTGAATACTTTCAGTACAGCCTAAATATTAAATTAATGTAACCTGCCTATTTTCAAACTCAAGCCTAGCTTAAGGCAATTTATGTAATCTTTTGTTGTAAATTTAAAGCCATGAAGTAGAGCTGTGTAACTTTGAACAAATAAGAACATTTTAAAACCTATCATTCAAATAATCATATCTCTGAAATATTTTGAGCACATAAGCATTAGCAGTTTGAAAGTTTAACATGGGCTTTATAGACATGTGGTAACAGTTACAGTTTAACATGACAAATAGTAACAAGTTAACTTTGGTTAAATCTTCAATTAACAGTTAACATTTTGTTTTAACCCTGCTTGTTAAACACTTATCAAAAATAATATAAAGGCAAACTTTTAGACTAAAGGCTGTTCACTATGTTTTGGTTTTAAAGCCTACTTTAATGCTAAAAACATGTTATTTTGTTTTACATGCAGTGTATAACTGGTCCAAGAACAACATGGGCACTTAGAAATGTTCTGCTTCCAAAACCAACTTTACCTGCTGACCACCCAATGCAGCTTTACTGTTTAATTTCGGTGACAGTGCCTAGTGTTTTGAGATAGGTACCATAAAATTACCAAGTACCTTAAAGCATAGCTATGAACTCTATAAAAAAATTGTACTAAAATCTGCAGTGAACATTCTCACAAACTGTTTTTTTGAATAGGCTGTGTAATATTTGTTGTCTTGTTAAAAATTTATAATATATATAATATATGTCTTTTGTAAATTAATTATTATTGGGAGGTGCGCTACAGCAATTTTTGGAACCACAGTACTCAAAGGACTTTCAGTCGAAATTATATATCTTTTTTTTATAGAGAGACGTCTCACCACATCATTAAATGCCATTATTTTTTTATTATTTAATTTTTACTTAGCTTTAAAGTTGGCCAACAAAATAAATGTTACTTATTAATAAATCCATGGTACTATATGTTAAATTTTGTAATTTTGTATAATTAATACATTTTGTATAAATTTGTAATTATTATTAATGGGGTGGGTTTTTTAACTTTTAAATTTTTAGGGAGGGACCTTTTGAATTTAACTAAATATATTTGTAAAACAAACCTTTCTTTAAATTATTTTTCTGTAACTAAGGGCATGTAAATTTTCATTCTTTTGTAACTAAGGGCATGTCATATTTTTTATTTTTGGTCAATAAACCTAATTCTAATCTAGCTTTTTCTTTATTGAGTTGACCTCAATATATCATAACAATTTTGTGAGTGATCAGCTAAGACATTTCTGCAGTTTGGCGAGTTTTGTTTTCAAGGTAAGTCTTTTGAACATGTACAGTCTATGTGGTCCAGTATAGCTTCCGTTTCATTTATTCGTTTTTATCTAAGACTGGTACAAATATCGCAACAATTACTGCAGTTACAGAACTTGGACCTATTTTATTAAATTTATCTGCTCATTTTACGTAAATTAAATTAAAATGTAGCCTACACCTTAATTAATGCCTTACATATTTCATACTGATTCGTTTCTGTGAGGAATATGAAACATGGATGAAATCTTTCACCAGCTCTCTCTAACGAAGCATTTCCAGACCTATGAATATATGAATATTTTTATTAATTTTTGCTAGTGGAATCAGCTCAGAAAGTACTCGATACTTTATGCAAATAACTTATTAGTTTAGTTCATAATAACTTTAAAATATTTTGTTTCTAGAGTAATTCTGGGTATTGTTGACAACTACCAAGAAATAAATTTTTCCTTTTTTTGTTCAATATCTCTGTTATCCTTTGAGCTACAAACAAAATAAAAAAATCATTGTATTTTTTATTAAAAAAGTTAACTTTTTTGTCTATTGTATTTCTTTTGTAAAGTTAGAGGTTTTTGAGATATTTGACATTAAAAATTATAAACGGCCGCCATTATGAAAATATTTAAAATGATTTTCTAATTTTTCGTACAGTGATAAAAGGGTACGAAACAAGTAGGTATACAAAGTTTGAGCTTAATATCTTTTCTACTTCCAAAAATATCAAGTATTTTGTAAAAAACACATACAGACAGACAGACGAAACAATAAGCACAGTAGACCCATGTTTATATTGTGAAATATGTTTGTCTGGATCCCAGGAACATATAATATCCACAAAAAGGGTACAGAGAGTTCGGGGACACCCTGTATATATACCTCCACCCATAAAACAATCAATCTAGTACAAAAAGTTAATACAATTTACTTACCCTGAAATAGTTTTCGATGTAAAATACAACCAAGATAGACTGAGGGAAAGCTTTATAAAAACTAAAGCAGTTTATAAAGTGTTGCTAGTTTATTATGTTTAATACAAGATGGCCTTGCCACTCACTGGTAATACTTACTAAATTATCAATAATTATAAAGTATTTATTAAGTTACTTAACAAGATTACTTACATGATTACTTGTTATGCATTTACGTCTTATTTGGTATGCGTGTATATTTCTTGTTATTAATAATTGCTAAATAAAACTACGTGGAAATTACGCACTTATTGCCTGGTCAATCTAAAGAAACTGGTTTCAAGTTTATAAGAAAAACATCGAATATTTCAAATAACTTACATACAAATATTTTAAATAAACATATTAAATACATTTTTTAAATATGATCTGAGTCATGTTATTAAGTTGTGAGTTGTTAATTACATTTCTCAATAAAATGTCTTGAAGTAAGTACTAAGAACTTATCAAATTTGACTTATAAAATTTAGCAAGATGTATTTATCAAGGGTACAAGTATAGGTTGGCATTTATTTAAAATGGAATTTATAATTTAAACCTAATCTCTGCTCGCTGATTTTACGCGGAAGATGAATTTAAATTACTTGAAAATATAAATACTTTCTGAAATAAATTGTCCAATTCTTATTTGTAATAGTGGCAAATACAAAAATATTACCAAAAATGTTAATATTCTATAAATATTATAAAAAGTATCAGAATTGTTAAAAAAATTTCAAAACAGTACAATCACTGATAAGGACAAATTTAAAAAATCAGAATAGCCCACAGCGTTGAGCAATTTTAGTAAATTTATTTTGTAAAACAAGAAATAAAGTACTCACTTATGCTTAATTATAACCGAATATAATACAGTAGGTTATATCACTGTTATATAATAATATATATTAGCGCTTATAGACAAATACATAGAATACAATGAAACATAAATGAAAACTTAAAAAATTACTACTAAAGACTGGTGAAGCTTATTTCACAGAAATATTTTTCCTTTGGAGTCATGGATTACAACTAAATTGATAAAACCCAAAATGCATATATGCTAAATGTTTATTGTACAAAATCTGAAATATAATACAACAAAACTTTATTTTCTTTCATAAAACACTAAGACAATATATACTAATTACGAAGTCGGGAATTTTAGACACTAACAGTTCACTATTAAAAATGTGCTTTGATTTCTTAGCAAGTAATTACATTTATTTTTTAATATCATAGAAATTTTAGATTATAGAAAATTGATTATTGAAAATATGTGCAGTCGAAGAAGTATAGAAAATTGCAATTTGACCATTACCGGAATCTAATTTCCGCTTCCTTTCTCCCTTTACTTTCCAAAAATGATAAAGTAACAAACAAAAAACACTAAATAATCGTAATAACAAATTATATGGAACAATAAATACTGACTATCTTTTATTCAAATTCAAAAGCTTAAGCACCACTGTCGCATTACTAAAACCGAATTTGCTTATCAGGGTAAATTTAATTGCCTTTCGAATGATATAACTCACAAATTATACTTGATCTAATGAGTGGGAGAAAT
>JAGFPH010008570.1:0-33078 GCA_018207615.1 Philaenus spumarius
CTACCGAACGGATTGGAATGAAATTTGATATGTAGCTTCCTCTAGGGCCATAGATGCTAGCTAAGAAAGGGTTTTAAAAAATTCGAAATTTTAGGGGGGTTTTTGGGGGGTCAAAGTTACAAAATCACGATTTCTCTAAAACCGAAATTTTAGGGGGGGGTTTGGAGGATCGAAGTTATTAAAAAACGATTTCTTCAAAAACTACCGAACGGATTGGAATGAAATTTGGTGTGTAGCTTCCTCTAGGGCCCTAGGTGCTCGCTAAGAAAGGGTTTTTAAAAAAAATCGAAATTTTAGGGGGTTTGGGGAGTAAAAATGACTAAATCACGATTTCTCCAAAATTACCGAACCGATTGGAATGAAGTTTGGTATGTAGCTTCCTCTAGGGCCATAGGCGCTCGCTAAGAAAGGGTTTAAAAAAATTCGAAATTTTAGTGGGGATTTGGGGGATCAAAGTTATTAAATCACGATTTCTTCAAAACTACCGAACGGATTGGAATGAAATTTGGTATGTAGCTTTCCCTAGGGCCATAGGTGCTCGCTAAGAAAGTTATTAAAAAATTTCGTAATTTTAGGGGAGGTTTGGGAGGTCAAAGTTACTACAAAAAATCATCGAACGGATTGGAATGAAATTTGGTATGTAGATTCCTCTAGGGCCCTAGGTACTCGCTAAGAAAGAGTTTTTTTTTTATCTAAATTTTAGGGGAGGTTTGGTGGGGGGGGTCAAAGTTACTAAAAATCCCCATAAGAAATACATAGTGTAATATATTTATTGATATAATAAAAATATTTTTTGTTAATATACATTTAACTTTGATTTGTCTATCTGTGCAAAGCCGGGTCGGGCCAGCTAGTATATACACATGTGTTCGCACTCTAACGGCCGCATTTTACGTCCGATTTGGTCCAAATTTGGTACACCCGTTGGTTTTTTTATGTCGCTTGGACGAGTTCGTTAGCCGAAAAAAATCAATTACCGAAAGCACGCTTTTTACCGAATGTAAAACATTTTTGAGATTATTCTGCACAGTTTGTTTTGTTTTTTGTTTTTTTCAAGATCTTGTAGTTTGTCTGGTTCTTCCAAAATCGATAAAAAATTTAAATACCGTAAAAGTACTCGGTTCAGATCCTCGACGGTTATTTTACGGGTGGCAGCTTCTGTTTCTAGACCGATGGCCGGGATGCATCTCTCGAAGCCAATAAATTTTGATCGAACTAACTTACGGTTCAAACAATAAAAACCAACCTGGTTTAAACTTGATAAACAGCGTGCTTAAGATTCACGGAGCAATCAAAAGTCCAATGCATTTCAACCTATGTAATCTCCTGCAAATAGTGGAAACAGATCGTGCTTCCAATAGTTGATCTTTTTGTTCCAATACCCACTGTAGCAGTGATTGCTTTTATATCCTCATGTTTTAAACTAAGAACAGTCGGCCTCTCTGCCTGGAGCCTTTGAAAGTAATGTCCACTTTAAAAGATTATTTACCTCAATGTTCATTCACGGCTTAGTTTGAAATAATGTAAGCCTAAAATTTGAGATATACAGGATGGTTATAAAGTCACTCCCCCCCCCCCCCCCTTTAACTTTTGTGTTTGTTAAAACTGTTAAAACAAACAAATATCCTTCGGGGGACGATACTATCTTAACCCAAAGTACCTTTTGAAGCAATCGGAAATTTTGAGTGTCCCCTAAAAATGGGTGATTTTGGAGGCAACTCAAAATTTTTAAACGGGAAGTATGGTCATGTGATCCCTTATTTTAAAGGTATATTTAAGACTAGGAAAATGACATAAAGAAAATAAAAATCGGACCATCCAAAACAAAATGGCGGCCCTTAAACGTGTTTAAATAAATCGACACAAAGTTGCTAATATCTCGAAAAGGAAGAGTTTTTAGAAAAAATTTCAAGAGACAAAAAATGTTTATTTCAAAGTGCTTGACCTAAAACATTGCTTTCAAATCGATATTGTAAATTTTATTTTTACTCCTCCATCTTAGAAAATTTTGTAAAAAATACAATTTACGAAATCGATTTGGAAGCAATTTTGTAAAGCAAATTGTTATAATTATATTTTAATATAAAACATGCAATACATAAATTTCTTTAAATAAATATTCAAAGTCAATCTATATATATAAAAGCGAAATACCACTCACTCACTCACTCACTTACTCACTCATCACGATTTCTCAAAAACTACCGAACGGATTGAAATGAAATTTGGAATGTAGCTTCCTCTAGGGCCTAGGTGCTCTCTAAGAAAGGGTTTTAAAAAAATCAATTTTAAGGGGGGTTTGGGGGGATCAAAGTTATTAAAAAACGATTTCTTCAAAAACTACCGAACGGATTGGAATGAAATTTGGTATGTAGCTTCCTCTAGAGCCATAGGTGCTCACTAAGAAAGGGTATGAAAAATTTCGAAATTTTAGGAGGGGTTTGGGGGGATCAAAGTTACTAAAATCATAATTTTAGATCTTTTATTATTATGACAATAGTGCTTTTATTATTTAAGATCTATACATATAAAAGCCAAATACCACTCACTGACTGAACACTTAAAAAGAATACAATTACGTTAAAAAGACTGAAAATACCAACCACCACGGGCAACGCTGTAAGGGTCAGCTAGTCTCGTATAATGTTTGATATTAGTTTACTGTCAATCCCAGCTTTCTCAGTTTACTACTATAATAGTACATCTACAAATGAACATTTGATATGATATAATACTGTAATGTCTACATATTACTTTGTAGTTTATATTGTTAATGTATGTTTTAGGTCAGTTAAACGGAACCAGATCTCTCTAATAGACGATGATGCATTTGCCAACCTCACATCACTTAGAGTACTGTAAGTATATTCTGAAACTTGTTTTCATATTACCACAATGTAACCATCTCAAAAACTACTATCTTTAATTTTTGTGCTCAATTAATAACCTTTAATACTACAAACACCTTGAATGTTTCTCAACAGTTCGTTATTGTAGACAGAACACTGGAGGCTTCATCAGGCTAAGCACAAACACTGAAAAACACTACACTAGACTGAACAGAATCTGAGAATAACTCTTGTAATAAATGTATGAAAATGTTTGTGGCTACACATTTGGGTTAGTCCTGACCTGCGTCAGGTAAGACTGGCCGTGTTATGTGAATGTGTATTCTTCATCTTCTTAAGTGGGTGGTCCAATCCTTATGCACATCAGCCTGTACCTATTGCGCTTCCTCATAAAGGATGTTAAAACCCTTGCCAAGATCCGTAACCGCAAAAATCCTTTTGGCGAGATTGTCCTGGGGGACGTTCTGTCCTTTGTTAAGTTTTCCAAAGGTTTTATAACTCCCCTGTCGAGCTTCTCATACTCGTTGATCAGGTCTTCTGCAGTTTCCTCCTGCAATCCAAATTTCCTCCATTTGGGTTCTCTGGAACAAATACCATTCTCTGTGTGCGTTCTAAGACAGCCACGTCCTGTGATTAGAGCTGTGATCTTCTTTACACTGCACCTGCTCATGTTAAGGATGTCATGCAATCTTCCTGGATGGACCAAGAAAAGAGAGTTCACTCATCTTCAAGCCTGGGATGCTCCTCCACCACCTTCCATGCTCTAGTCTTGGTCCAGTCCTCAACAGCCTTGATAGCCCAGTATTGCTGTTGCCTTTGATAGGCCACAGAATGGTTTCAGGTCCTGTGAATTCAGTAGCTGCTGCCTTATTCGCCAGCTTATCTGCACCCTCATTTCTAACAGAGATCATTCTAACTCATTTCTCATCTGGTATCTAACAGAGCTGACCTTGTTGGAATCTACCAGTTGTATTGTGCACTTGATACATTCCCAGACTAGTTTTGACCTGACCTCATACGAGCTCAGAGCTTTCAAAGCTGCCTGGCTGTCTGGATATATACAGCAGTTACTTCTGTTTGGAATAATGTTGGGCGTTTGTGTTTACCCATTGGCAGGACACATTCCTGCATTGGGCCATGTCCACAGATGCCTGCACCTGTACTCCCCTTTGTTAGTGTACCGCTCCAGCTCACGTTTGAAGCGAGGTCTGCTTCCTTCTGACCATTTCTTGCGGTTTAGTATTACCACTCGAAAAGGAGTGCTGAACTTTCATACGGTCTCGGATCATGTCTGATGGCCGATTTCTAGCGACGAATGTTGTTATCCTTGAGTGACCCAAGTTCCTTGTATTGTACATGCAGAGTTCCTCACATACATATGTGTTACTGCCTTAGTATAACCATAGATCATGAATAAAAAGTAGATAAAATAGATCATGCATGCATACGGGGGCTGTGTGCCGAAAAAAAGGTTGTCGGGAAAATAGTGCATGATCGCGCCGCGAGGTAGCGCTAGGGAGAAATCATTGGTAGCATTGGTGTTTCACACCGCTTCAGTCGTTTCCCCAATAGATAGCGCCACTTACGTCAAATTTCCAGTGGGTTAAAATATTGGATTGGATCGGAGTTCTATTAGGTTATCCAAATACAATGGTATAACGAAGCCAACAGTGTTTGGTGAAACAGCACTCTAGTTCTGTCTACAAAAATGGACTGATGACAACCATTCAAGGAATTTATAGTATTATTACTAAACAGTCCAAGGCAACAAGTAAAACTTTTATTTGTATTTTCTGCTTTCTTTTGCGCATTATCATCTCAATACTTTTACAAATTTATAAAGCCAGTGATGTTGTCACACCTAGTATAGACAAACAAATCTGCAATATTTAAATAATGTCTCTGTCAACACTATGAAATATCTTTATAATATTTACAATTATCTTAAAACACCTATTGCCATCAGTTTGCCAAAATATTATGTTTAACTTGTCAAGAGTGCCTTTTTTATATGAATTATTTGCTTGAAATGTTCCAGTGAACTGGATGACAACTTGCTGCCACTAATCCCGCCAGCGCTCACTAAACTCACTGCTCTTCAAGAATTGTAAGTTTTCTCGTAACAGAAATATATTAGTTGTAATTGTTAGTTTAGAGGTTCCAAACATGTTGTCAGCAATAAGGAAATATACCAATAAATCATCGTACTTTCAGGACTGGTAAAATACTTACAGAGAACAAACGGTGTGATGAAATTGATACAAAGATTCTCGGAAGTAAAATCTTTTTCTGTAAGTTTCTTATCCGGTTTTGTTTCAGTAGGAAGTGTGCGTACTATTTGTAGCTTAACTCTTTCACTTCTGTATGGGGATAACAGTGGCAACACCCGTTTGCTGGATAAGGCAGTAGGACAACATAGTATTTTCCATTGGGAAAGATTAGTCGATCAGAAAATGGAAATTAAACTTATAGGCTGCTAAATACAGCTTCTTTTTATTTATTGAACATTATTTAAAAATTTTAAATAACTTTTTTAAGCAAACGATTTCTTTAAACAAATACTATTCCAAAGTCAGTTCAGTCGGCCGACATTCAACGTTCGAGCTTAATTTTGTGTTTTTTGGAAAATATCTGGTTACTGCTAAAAACAAATAAATCCATTGCCATTTGTGACGGTAAACTTTCGAAGAATAGATGAATCTATTGGATTTGTATGAGAAACAATTTACTGAAAATATCTAATGGTCTCGAAAGCGGTTTTAGGCCTAGTTGTAAGATTTGAAGTAACAAAAATTCAAAGTAATCTAATATTCCCGACGTATTGTTTATACAGCTTAAAGTGTCTTAAACCCCCTAGCCACCCATTACGAACCCCGTTTTGGTTTAGTTGATGCAAAGTTGGATGTATGCACCTAGCACTTTAAAAGAACATGGAGCAATTTCACAGTAAAATAATACAATTACCATACAGGCACTGATCATATGATTTATTGTATTTTACACCCAGTTTACATTTAAAATCAATTTGCATCCGATAACATTAAAATAATACCTTCCTAGCATATTGATTTCATAATGTTGTCGTTTTTGTTTTATAGGCACAATACGTCCAAACAATTTGTAGACATGTGTGTATAGCAGAGTATATAGTTTTCTTGTTGCTGGGGGTGAATTGAATTTTACGCTGTATTAAACGACCGTCACGCATTTTCTCATGCATTTTATGAAACGCTCTATTCCGTCAGTTTGAAAAAAGTATTGGTTTTGCCGAAATTCGAACCAGCAGAGTCCATCACCATAGACCTACGCCTCAGCCGGTTAGGCCACGAACTCATTGGTAGTTTAGTATATTTGAGTTGGGTACGGTATATAAGTGTAACAGATTGTCCAACACCATTCGCTTAATCTGTTAATGTTAACACAATGTGTAGTTTAATTGGTAATACCTCTGAAATGGGCATTGTGTTTCCTCATTCCGTAAGTTGTGTTAAAAATGGAGATTATGATTCCTCATTTTGTAGGTTGTGTTTAAAAATGGACACTGTGCTTCCTTGTTTCATAAGTTGTGTTAAAAGTGTAGTCTTAAGTACACAATAACATTGTTTTTTGTTTTTTTTTACTTTAAAAAATAGTGATTTGTCTTTGTATCATTGATTGCTTAATAGTATACAAAATAAAGTTGTTCATTGTAAAAGTACCTCAAAAGTGTGAAGTTATCTAATGAATAGGTGAGAGGAAAAAGAGTAATATTATAATCTTGTTTTACGGAAAAATAAAAACAACCTTTTATTTTTGATCACATCAAAAAACACCCAAAAGAAGATTTGTGTTAATACACAACCTATTACCTCTTCATTTAATACAATTAACATTTTGTATATGTAGACATGTACGAGCTTCACTTGTTTATAAAATTACTCTTCTTCATCCACTCAAAAAGAAATAATTAATAATTCAAAGTCAACATTTGTGGAACAAAAATTATGACAATGTATATTTTAAATACAAAACAAGTACAGAATAACAACAGCTGATTACTCACCAAAAGCAAAGCAACACATTACTGTGATACTAGTAGCGCTCTATCCTCCACCGTATGGACGAAGGGAACTATTCCTGGAATATTATCCTTCTTCCATTCAGACGTACATTTCAAACCAGATTTTTTAGCAGTAAAGTGTTGAAATATTATTCCTTGTTTGCTCAAAAGCAAGGCCTAGTTTTTGGGGACTATTTTGCTATCTCGGTGTATTTTCAAACTTTTTGAAATATTACACTTTTTCCACTCACAGATTCTCGTCATAGTTTCAGACATTTTATATAATTTTTTTCTCAATTTTATCCTTTAAAATCGTAAGCAAAAATGCGAGTGATACAATAGAAATTATTTACCGGACGGAAAACAAAATTGAATGTCGTATAATACACTATGTGGTTGATTACTTTATGCATTAACTATAAAAGAACCATTTACCGTTTTGCAAACCCATATTTTATTCGAAGTAAACCTTTTTAAACTCCCATTTTCTCGGGAAATACTACCGTACATTATCCCGTACCGTATTGTAAAATAAACCGTGTACATGCTTTAAATAATCAAAGTTGAAATATAAAACAAGAAATAGCTTCCATACGTACATAAAGAAGCAGGCACGCCACTACAACGGTACTGTAAGCACAATACTTTGTCAGAATTTATGATGAAGTATTTCCATTGACAAATACTGCTGCTGCACTCTGCTGGCAGTGGTCCAAACCTCTTTGTACGTAATCTATAACTGATTTACATATGCATTCATAATTTCTATATTGTTCGGTAAGATATTCTATTGAAACTTGGCGGCTACTTTGTAAGATATTCGAGCTGGGTTGTTGAACTTCAAGAGGAAAAGAATCTAACTCGTTTCCTATAAAAACTGTTATATAATTTCCGCCAAGTTCATTTTGTAAAACATCCACCTCATGTTTTTCTGTTAATGGATTCATTTAAAATGTTGCTTGTTGATTGCATCTTAAGTTATTGTTTTAAGATTATAAAATCAATCAAAAAATTTTGAAATTCTACTTTATTGTTTGTTAAGCTTTGAAATTTCAAAACTTGAATACCGGTAGGCAAAAAGCTGGATGTTTTTCAGATATATAAAAACTTTCTTGTTTCTTCCTGATTGGCTGGCAGTAGCGTGTGTAAGGAATGTAAGCTGACAGCCACCACTGAGTTGGAATGAAAGGTTAATGAAAGTGCCCACCTGAGATTAATCTGTGCTGACTATAATCTGGCACTTGAGTAGGTTTAACTAGGAATGTGGACTTTCCTCGCTCATTACGTTGTATTCATAATTTGATTAACTTTATAATAAAACTTGACTTGGCTCGATTTAAATCTTCGCAGGCTAAAACCAAATTTACCAATGCCCTCCTCCTAGAAATTAAAACAATTAGGCCTATCTTACAAAATTCCAACTCATTGATAATTAAAAAAAACTTTTTAAAGAAATGTTTTAAGTAACCAAAAAATTAATAACGTGTATAATTTACTGTATTTGAAAGTTAAAAATATTTGCGTAGACCTAGTCATTTATTAAGAATAATAATATTTATATTTTTTCACATCTCATCTGAAATTTTACATTCAATACATTTGGAATCTATAAGTGCACATACATTAAAATTTACATTAAAAAAATACAAAATACGTTAGTCAGTTCTTTTGATAAAATCACTCAGCGGTGTACAATACAAAACTTAATAGTAATAATAATAATAACAATGTAATAGTAATACACAATTAAACCTGTGAAACAATAGGAATATAAACTTACAAAAAATAGAAAAATAGATACAAATAAAACAAACACACATTTGTTTGTTTAAAGCAGAAGTTTCACTCTCAGCTCCTTGCTCAACCCCACAGAGTACAAACAAAAAGGATTCTCCTGTTTTTCCACCATCACTTGTACACTCTTAACAAGTCATCAGACACTGAATGTAAACAACCAATTTTTAAATTTTCTCAGAAAATTTTGTAAATTAGTCATTTGCTTTAGTTGAAGCTGTAGGTGGTTATTTTGGGATCAACAAACAAAAAATAACCTCGGAACCTGGTCTTATTACTTTTAGGTTTTCTGACAAAACCTAGTGTGTGATATCTAGTCCTCTAATATTGCTCAGTTATGTTCTGAAAGTTCTCAGTGCCTTATAAACAAACAGACGTCTTAGCGGGATGTATTAGTGGGAGAATGTGTGGACGAAGCACTGAAAAATAACAATTACTGTTTTTATGAATTCGAGAGATATTATTCTACATACTTATTTTATTTAGAATCTTAGAAACATTTTCTGCGACACTGAATGAAGCGTAGCACAAAGAAATGTCTCCGTTGAAAGATTTGTTCATATGGTAACACCTGAACATCTGCAACAAAAACAAACAAAACATCTTATCCCACTGCAATAATATATTATGAGGATGCTAATGATTTGAAAGATCCTTTGTACGGGTGTTCTAAAAACTATACGAAAAAGGAGATGTAAAGATTCAAAGGGTTTTTGTCATTATTTTCTGCCAGTACTGATGACCGTCGTCTGTAGTGAGGTATGGTCTTTGTTGAAACTTACCGTACAGTAATCAGTTTTATAGTGTAATTCACAATGGCCGATTCGGCTATTCAGCCATTTTCAAGTGTTCAGGATCATTGTCCTTCGTCGTTTACACGTACACATTTTAAAAACACTTTTACACACTAAAAGATTTGCACAAACATTTGCACATTGTACATACGCAGGGCCGGATTTAAAGTTTGCACGCTCCTAGGTAAAATAGTTTTTGCCGCCCTCCCCATACCATCGTAAGGGGAGAAGGAGGGGGGTCGGTCCGAAAATAATCTGTATGATGACAAACTATATTATCATAAATTATTATTACAATTATATCAACATATTATTATATATTTATAATCTCTAGTGTGCACATAATCTCGTAGTTGTTCATTTGATTCGATTTATTAGCCTCATTTGGTTACAAATAGCGTTGCTGCAGTAGACATTTGAGTTGTCACCTAGTCACATATACAACATATTCATGATAAAAATATATACAAATTAATATGTATGTACACATTTAAAACAAGTAATAAAAATAAGACATACATATATAACTGTATGAACTATTTCATATCAATCGTACAGTAAATATAAAAAACTATATACAGTAGAGCGTCGAAAATCCGAACTAATTGGGACCGAGGGGGGTTCGGATTATCAATTTGTTCGGATTTTTGAAAACAACCAAGAAAATGCCATTTAGTTTAAAATATTATGCCCTTTAATCGATTAAAGTGGTTAAACAGTACAAGCAGTAATGTAATTACAATACAGCATGTAAGACTACTTAAATTTTATGATTTAGAAGAACCTGCAAGTACACAGTAGGGCCAACATAATTACACTTGTAACTCTCAATTACAGTTTAGTACATAATTAAAAGTTGACTATTACATTATAGTTATTACAAACAAAAAATAAAAAAGGTACACTACTGTAAGTACGACACACTGTTATAATGATTACACAAAGAGAAATGAATGAACTTTCTGTATGTTTACTGCTAGCGCTAAAGCAGCTTATTAGCGTGACAGTGAAAATACTGACAGCCAGTCTGTTGTGAGGGCGTGTGAGAGCAGGAAGTGTTTTAAAAAGTGATAATAATGTGAAACTGTGATGAAGATTTTTGTGAAATTTTTAACGACGCAATAATTGGAATTTGCAAAAACGAAAACGAAATTTGGCAGGGGCTGACTCAGAACGCGTTCGGATTTTTGACATTTCGGATTATTGACGTTCGGATTATCGACGCTATACTGTAATCTATTTAAAACCTAAGGTACTCCTCCACTGAGTAAAATGCCTGCTTTGTTAATCAAGTGGAGGCTGATATAAATAACTCTTATTGCTTTACTAACTAGACTGTTATCACTGCAACTCTATTCTGATTCTTCATTTTCCATCCATGACTTGTGATTTCAGGTCCGTATCAGGAAATCGTATTAAATACATCCCCAGCGGAATCCTCCAACAGTCTCAAGGTCTCGCCCTACTGGAACTCAAAGGAAACCCTCTGGTGGGAGTCGATCCTCATGCCTTCTCGTTCCTTCCAAAACTTCGGAAATTGTAAGCAAAATTTTGTAAACTAATTTTTTTTAAAACAAGTAAAACTAGACCGCAACATAAACCGCAAACTAAGACCTCTCTATGAACTTCTTAAACTAAAGTTATGGTAAAAAATGTATCACCGTAATTGGATTGTTGAACTATCCCCCACTAACAATAACAACAAACTCTAAAATTTAACATCTAAGCTCTAGAGTGACCGTTGTCAGGAAACATTTTCAGTGTCCTTAGCTTAAGTCGTATACTGTTATTTTTAGTGGGGGATAGTTCAACAATGTAATTACGGTGATACATTTTTACCATAACTAAGGTTTAAGAAATCATTGAGAGATCTAGTTTGCGGCATTCGTTTCCTTTCCTTACCCTCTTTAAAAGATATGCAACTTGCTAGGGGTTGCTATTTGAAAATAAAAAGTTTCCCCCAGCAACCCCTATTTGGGGGTGAGGGTTGACACCCTAAACCACATAAAAAAGTACTTTGACTTATGTTGGTAACATTTACCAAAGATTGTTTGAAAATTTACAGTCGTTAAAAAATTATAGAGGGGGGACCTTTATGTCCACCCGTATAACATTTCCTTATATGCTCATGAGTGTATATTATTAGTTTCCAATTTTGGATGATTATACAATTTTGATAATAATTATAAAATTTGCTTGAATGATATTTAAGTCGTAGAGCACTAATAAATGACTATCATTGCATTGAAAGAATAGACATTACACAAATATACAATAACACAATATTTGTTTAATGAAAGTTTAAATAATTCAAAAACATAATACCCTACATAAAATTACAAGTATGTTATTTGGTTGCATTGTAGTTCATATCAAATTTCAAAGTTCATTACAACTTTATTGAATTTCTTGGGGAGTAGTTTATCGTGCTGGCTTAAACAAGTTTTAATTACGCATTCCTGAAGTGAACTGAAAAGATTAATATTGGAAATGTTTCGATTGTAGATTAGTCAATAGCTGAAAAGTTGAATAATTTATATTGTTGAAAAATAAACTTTTTTTTTATAACAGTCACTGAATTGAAATTAGTAAGTTCACAGTCCATTATTATTTAAATTAATAGTTTGAAATTGTTTTAATACTGTTTTGATGTTATAAAAGCACTTTCATTTATCGATTTGGTTTATAACTAAAATGAACAGTTTATATATCACTTTCACTTTCACTTTTGTTACAGTGTTACAACAATCAACTGCACCGTTTCGATCCCCAGCTAAATTTATGTCAAATTGTGTGTACTATTATAATTTACTAAAAATTTATGTTTTTAGAATGCCCAGTAACTGCTTATGTCATGTATACAACAAGCAGCTGTATCCTGGAGGCTTAATATTGCCATCATACTTCTCAAGGCTGTAGCCAGGAAACTTTTCGGGGGGGGGGGGTCTGGTCAGGACCGGGGTTTTGAATCTAAACCCTTTTAAGAAGACGTTCACTGCTAAGGACGCACATGTGAGCTTGACACTGAACACTAAGACAAGTGGCCGACGCACAGTGCATTGCACGCCAATCCCATATTGGGACTATTTTCAATACAATGCATTGCGTGCTTCGCACGCCAACCCCGTCATTGGAAGAATTTTTAATACACAGAGCATTGCGTGCTTCGCACGCCAACCCCCGTATCGGGAGAATTATTGGGAGTATTTTCGATACGCAATGCATTTCGTGTTTTGTTAGAGTAAAATATTTTTGTTGAACCTTCATAGTTTTCTTATTTAATAGATCAGATCAAGCTCACAAGAGAGTAAGGCTGTAATCTACTGCATCCATGTGTATTGTACGTTGTAGTTTAATCAAGTAAATCTAAATATCAGTATGCATGCAATGCACAATGATGTAAAATACAGTGTGTTGTTGGATCCTCTGTTGTGTTGTCTACTTTATAATTTTATTTGTACTTTTTAAACCCAGTATTAATTTTTATTTACTACGAAATTTCGGGACTTCGGGGGGGTTTTCACCCCCTAACCCCCCCCCCTCATGGCTGCAGCCTTGATACTTCTGAAACTGAATACTGTCAAAGCTAATTTATTTAAAAATCTAATTATTTAGATTTTTTTCTAAATTTACGTAACTATATAATTATCGATTTCATATCAGTTTCAATATGCCTATTAATTTTGTTTTCAGAATCCTGTCGGACGCTCGAGAGTTAACCGAATTCCCAAGTTTGAACGGTACTTCAGCACTCGAGATTCTCAGACTGGATCGAGCTAGTTTATTTAGTGTTCCTTCGAGTCTGTGCAGGACATGTCCCAGACTAAAAAGCTTGTAAGACTTAACTCACCTAATACTGTTACGTAGTCTGTAATGCATAGCTGTCAGGGGAATCGGAGAAATTGTAATTACATTGTCCAGCTTAGCTGTTGGTTTGTGGACATTAAACGTGTACTGGGGTTAGTTTAAGGCATTGCCAGGTGAGAAAAGGTCTGTTTGTAAAATGTGCTTTCATAAAAGTATCAACAAAGTTTGTAATAAAGTTTGATTGTTGATTTTAGACTGACATTTAACACTTATAAGGAAACATGTTTTCCATAACGCTAAAGGAAACATCGGTCATTTTGACCGATTTTGGTAATATATATTTTTTTGTGATAATTGGTTGGGTTATGTTAGTTTACAAGGAATATAATTAATTGTGCAATCATTGTTACGACAAAAAAATTTATATAAAAAAAATGGATTATAGTAAGAATTTTGAAATAGTAGATTTTGAAAATAATACCATGAAATGTTACTTTAGTCATATTGATTCGTTGGAAGAGAAAAGGAATCTATAACTTACGTATAAACCTACATTATATGATGAAAAAAAAAATAGAAAATTATTAGGAAATTATGTTGGCGGGGGAGCACTTTTCCACAAATTTGGAGGGCCAGATTCATTTTTCATCGATCTTTCAAAGAAATACTTTGGTGGGTGTACATTTTCAGCTAGGCCTACCATGTTTCTTATATTTATTTCTTTATTGTCTTTATTTCTTCAAGCAAATCGCAGTCTTCATGTGTTGAATCATCTTCACTTTCTTCTTCATTAGGCAGTAAAAAATCGGGGTTGAATCATCAACTATACTGGAATTGTCATCAGATAAATCATCAAGAGTCTCAGAGTCCAACAAATTTCGAATTTGATCACTGAAGTCTGGGTCGTGCATATGTACAGTTCGACTTATAGGCCTATTAGGTTTATCTATTTTATACTCAAAAAACAATAACTATACACACTAAAAAATAATAACTAAACACAATGTTAATAACTACTATATACACAAACACCTATACTACCGAAACATGCGGTAAATTTGACCGATGACCAAACTACGATAAAAGAAACATACGGTATATTTGACCGGCTAGACGATAAAAATATATCAGCAACGAATGACACCGTGGACGGAACTAATTGTTAATGTGCTTTAGGTGGTCTAGGAGGGGCGGGGGGAAGGTATACTGGCCGCCAGCCGTCAAGGTCAAACAGTGTAGCCAATATTTGAACGCAAAATTTGCGAAAGGTCAATTTGACCTATGTTTCCTTGTAAGTGTTAAAATGATCAGTGGCGGTTTGCAGGTAGGCACTGTAGAACTGCAGCACCCCCTCTTGTTAAATGTTCTTGATAACATTTAATATAGGGAGTCTTTTTTCCTTTGACTCTTTATTTATACTTACTTTAGAATATATAATCCTTAAGCTTTATTTGAGTAGAAATCCCTTACTTTATGGAATATAAAAAAATATTTGTATAGAACTGTGCGTTTCACAGTTCCAGCGATATAGTGTTTGGCTGTTGTGGATGCGCACATAGGAAGCTGCACGAAAGGGTACGAGAAAGAGAGAGCACTGTCATTCCCACAGTGCTTTTTTTTTACTCCGTGTGTGGTAATCTAGCATCTACTTGTGACTACAACTATTGGTTTTAATAAGGCATTTTATCATTTAAATAACAAAACCTTAAGTTTAGAATGCTTTAAATTATGACCAGGAGTTTTTTGTACTGGAACTGCTTTTTATAAATTTGTTTACGTTTTAACCTTGCACTGGACCATCCACTTCTTCAATCACAATCATTCAACACTCGGTTCAGAATTTTACTTCCGCCAATCGAAAAACCTCAAGATATCCCCATACTACAGTGCGTTTCGATTATGCGAGCCAACTACAGTAAAGTTTCCCACATTTCCCCTCAGCTCGGAATCGAAATGTCCAACTTGGGAGCACCAGATACCCTTTTCCAGCCTTGCGGCACTCCTTTGATATTCAGCGAGTGCTGCAAATGACTACAAAGAAACTGATGATGCTTAAACTTTTATATTATTAACTTTTTCGGCATAAAAAGTTTATAACATATTGATGAGATTACTGTAATGAAAATAACACCAAACATGATATAATTTGGATCAGATTTAGTGATTAATACTTATCTAAAACTCATTTAATTTCACGATTAATTAATTAAAAAATAAACATTCCAAATAAGAGCACAACATGGTGTTACAAATACAAGATCGAAAGGCACCTCGAAAGAGAAAAACTATTTAAACGTAGGTACCTGAACACCGGCCACATGGCGATTTAGCAGGTTGCCCAGTACATGCTACCTCTCGCGAACTGTCAAAAACTAAAAAGTAGCTAGTTTTATGACTTTTGAGTCTTGTTAGAATAATTCACTAACAAGCGTCTGTGTTGTTGTGTTCTCCTGAGCTTGCTTGTGTTTAATTGTTTTCTACAAGAAAAGTCATTTCTTTATCAAAATAAAATGTGTTTAGGTTTACAGTCTTTTACCAAGGATTTAAATTTTTGATAAAGCTATTGACTAAATAAGAGGCATTTTACCAACTTTTTTCTTAAAATAGTGTGTGCCTCTAAAAATTTGCCATGTGCTATATACAACTACAAAAATAATTAATTATACTGTACATGGGTGCTTTTCTTTTAAAAGTAAGCGTATTATCTGCACACTTAAACTCACCAAAGATATGTAAAGTAGGGGTTTTAGAAGTGAAAATTTCAAAAAAATTCCAGGCCCCTTTTTCCATTACTTCCAATCAGTTCCAGCAGCATTCCGGTACTGAAAAACATTACGCGTAAACCCCTGATTATGACTTTATGTTATACCAGCTGACAAATAGGTTAGTGCAAACAACTTTGACGACAGGGATTAAGGCTCAAATCTACATTGTATAGTGCAGTTATGTAACAATCGTGTTCACTAATATAAAATTAAAAAAGAAGAATTGATTTCATTTTTAAATGAATAGATCAAGCTTGATATGTAACAATTTAGATTAAAGTAACTAATAAATGTTTGATTCTGTTCTTTTATGATTTTATCAAGTTTCTGAATAACTTTTTTTTTGTACATGTTTGTTTCCTTTTACACAATTTTAAAACAAAGACTAAAATTTTTAGTTTTCCTTATAAAATTATGCCAACTAATCCAAATTTAATTTACGTACGTCTTACCTTAATTACCTATTGTGATTTTGGTCGTTCGATCATCCTCAGGGTATTAGAAACTTTAACACATAAAATACATCACAAAACAAAACATAAATTTCACTCCGTGAGGAGATTGTAAAATGAATAAATAAAGCTCACATGTCACTGTAGGTGCGCTCGAAGACGTTCACATCTTACCGGTGGATTGATACTGAGCTTTATCTGAGTGTCCCTTCTCCTTATCTCTGGTCAATACAAGCAGAATAGGTCATTGGCGTTTAAGAGATACGTGGAATCATATTTTGTAGCCTATATCTCGAATCCTTCGATTGCATTTATATAATATATCGTCATTTTTTTGCACAAGTATATTCCATACTAGTGTCGCAATCGGAATAAGTCTGACAACTATTTATTAAATGCTGAACATAACTGAAAGAAGAGTTATTCAGTTTTTAGTTTAACATGCATATTAGGGTCTTATTACGAATGATTACCCGATGGCGCGCAATTTAAACGATCGTAAGTTGCTTTTTAGTCGCTATTTTCCTAGACTACTAGTCCTGGACTCTTAGAAGGATTCCAACCAATTACTCAAGTAAAACAAATCATTGGCCTAGACAACGACTAAACTGCCTCTTTTCCAATGTAAATTAATGGGACAGGTGCGGTTAAAACCGCGCCCAGTCACAGGGAACGACACTTTTTGCGGGTTTTAATCGCGCTCAGCACTGAACGTGTTAATTTATCCAATTAAATGAAATTTAGATAAGTTGGCATAGTTGCATTAAGAATACTTAAAACTCACTAAACTGGGAGCTAAAATAAAATGAAAACTAAAAACTCTGGTGCAGCAACGCCACTAGTTTTAGCTACGAACCGCCACTGAAACCATGTCTCAATATTGTGCATGGTAAATGATGCACTTGTATTATAATGTTAGACTTGTTTATGGTAATACCGGTAACTGCAAATAAATCAATACATACTGTAAGAAATTGAAATACAATTATTATGTTTTTTTTTCAGAGACTTGAAATCAAATAAACTGTCAAGAGTTCCTGATGTTTCATCCTGTCGTGACTTGAGAGTCTTGTAAGTAACTATCAATATTGAATACAATATGTTTTCCAAGCTCTAACTTTACAATGTATAAAAATCCTGAGAGACAAGATGAAACTGTAAACAATGACTGAATGTACGCAAAGTGTGTGTGTTAGGTTTTATAAAATAACTATTTAGCTTGATTTGTGAGAAAGTAGCTAGATAAAACAAAACCTGAATACAAAATCTCACAACAAATACATTTTTCAACGACAATTTCGCCATCCTCAGTGATACACTGGCTACAGTAACCAAACTGTAAATACGCGTTAAAACGAGTTTGAAATTAGTAAACTTATTTGTTGTGAGATTTTGTGTTCAGATTTCATTTGATCTATATAGGTTTTGTTTTGTTGTTTGTCTGACTCAGGACCCAAGTATGTGTGGTTTTACTTTAATGTAATTGTACGTAGTGATAGATTAAGGAAATATCTAACAGACTTCGGCTTTGATCTTCTTCACAGGGATTTGGTGGGTAACAGGATTACATCTTTAGAAGGAAAACTGTTTTACGGACTGAGTCACTTGCACGACCTTCACTTGGGACACAATCTGATTACACGACTTCCGCAAGATGCATTCCACGGTCTGTCCAGGCTCCAGGTTCTGTGAGTACTTTTTAAGTATGTAAATGTCATTGATGTTTTTATAGTTTAGTTATTGTTTTGGCATTATTTTCACTAGGATGGAAACACATTTTCGACATTATTTTTCCTGAACACATTTTATACACAGGGTGTCAATTAAGTCTGGGTACGGTTTAATAGTTCGTATATAAGGAAAATTTGAAGGTAGATGTGATTGAGGAACCTACTCTATGTAAAATACTATTTTATTACGATAACAAAAAAAATTCCACCGATACATCTTGGATCCGCCATTTTGAATGTAATTTTGTTTTTTTAAATAGGAAGGTGGTCATGTGATACATCATTTCGATGTAGAATTTCAAGAAAAAACCAACGGTGAAATTTGCACATCCATATTTTCAACCGATTAAAAATGGCGGCCAAAAAACAACGAAATCGTGTTTTCCGATTTTGCCCCATTTTGATGTACAGTACAGTCTCGCTAATCCGGACTTGACGGGACCGGACCCTGTCCGGATTAGTGAAAGTCCGGATTAGACGGAAAAAGCTTAAAAAATGCATAAAATGTATACCGTTTGTGTTTTTAGTGAGAAAACGTATTAAAATTGGTATTTTGGTATTACAGTATACAGTAAATATCAGCTACCACAGAATTAAATAGACTGGTCAAGTCGAACGCAAGAGTGAAGCCAGTTTTAGAGTCAAATACTCACAGAATATGACGAATGCAAGTCGCGAGCCGCCGCGCCGGCCAGCCATACGTACATGTTGCTACATTACCCGCGAAACGAAGCTCGTGTTCTAACTGTTGTATGATTGAACCTACAAAAGCTAATTTTTTCAAAAAATACTTTTTAGAAAATATAGCTTTTCAGCTACATTTCTCTCGCTCGCATGACGCACCTGCCCTAAAAACAACATTTTTTCTCGCAATGCAAATTTTTGATGTCACGAATTATAAAGTATAAAAAAGTTTGGACTTTATTAGATTTTAAAAGTGCCAAACTATTTTTATATTCAAATTGTGAACACACCATTAGCGTCCCACACTATTAAACTGTAAGTTTGTCAAATTTCAAAGATTTTCGAGTATTTTCAGCTATTGTAAGCACAGTGTAAATGAATAGGGCGCACTGAAAATTTCACTCCAGGCGTCTAGCGCGAAACAAATCAAAAAGGGACTGTTGATTCGACAGATAGTTAGACAGACAGTCTGCAGTCAGGTAAAGTGCGGCGAGTCACTTCCTTGAAATACTGTGGGACAAAAGATAATTGGCCGATCAATGATCATCCGTTCTATCCTCCGCTGAGCTTTCTCTTCACGCTAAAAATAGCCAAGGACAAATGAACCCTTAACTATTTTCGCTCTCGGCAAACTTCAATTGCGTGTACTATACCCAGTAAAATACTGCAATTTCTTTTTTTTTAGGGCCGTCCGGATTAGCCGGACGTCCGGATTATCGGAGACCGGATTAGCGAGACTGTACTGTACTATTTTTGTTTTAATATTAATAAAATTATTATTCTTTCTGGATTCAGAATTGAATAAGCTATCAAACGATATGCTACACAACGATATTTGGTTGAACTAGTCGAAATCAATTTTGAAAAATCAAAATGGCTGTAACTAAAAAATTTTAAATACTCCCAAATGTATGACTTTCCCTATCTAATACGAGTTATAAAATTAAGGATGTAGAGTATGTTTTTCATTTAAAATAATCTCAATATAATTTTAAGTAAAAATAATTTGATCATGAGCTGAACCTCTGATGTGAGTTGAGCGAATTTCTAAACTTAACTTGATATGTCTTATGGTTTCAACCATTTGGGAAATTGGTCTATTCACGAACGCGCTGAATAGCTGCCTTTGTATACGAAATATATTAGTAAAACTAGCCCTGGCTCATGTGCTGTGTTGTTCCGATCACAGCTTTGTGAGTTTGCACCTCGACCTTGGGGCCTCAAATTATGGATTGCTTCGTTTGCAATGGACACACTCCTTTTAATTGTAATTTTATGGTAATCCATATTTTGTATGTGGTAGCCTAAACTGGATTGTTTTTAAACGATAATTACCTTTTCTTGGAAGCTGTCGTACAATCCTTTGGTTTTTCGTCAATCTTATATCATGACGGCCGTTTCAACTATTTATCAGTCATTTTCAAATGTTGCGGTTCGCGCACTCGGAACGTTGTTAAAACATTAAATAAAATCACTACACACATATATAAAATACACTACAATGTACATTGAACACATATAAATTAACATATAACGTCGACGGTGTGGAACTAATTAGCACGTGCTACTTGCGTTGAGTTTAAACTTGTACTGTTGGACGATATAGGGACTTAAATTGCCGTAACTGATAAGCGCTGGTGGCCGGTAAGATGCTTCCTGGTATTAACTGTATTATTTTCAAAGTGCTGTAGTATGTCGAATAGTGTGTGAGATTGGAATAGGGATTTGCTGTTTAATAAAATATGAGAATCGGTTTTAAAAAATTTTATATGTTATATATTATATATTAATTTATATGTGTTCAATGTACATTGTAGTGTATTTTATATATATGTGTAGTGATTTTATTTAATGTTTTAACAACGTTCCGAGTGCGCGAACCGCAACATTTGAAAATGACTGATAAATAGTTGAAACGGCCGTCATGATATAAGATTGACGAAAAACCAAAGGATTGTACGACAGCTTCCAAGAAAAGGTAATTATCGTTTATGGTAATGTTATAATATTTTACATTTTGATCGATTTTAGGAAAACCAGATGGGCTATTTGGTCATGTAAAAACATAATATGCAGAATAATGCCCTACATAGCCAACTAATTTCTAGCACCAAAAAATTTAGTATTGCAATGGTTTTTAAGCAGCGTATATTACATTTTAGCCAAGCAGATTGTAGGTATTGTGAACTGAAAATGAACTAGAACTGTTAAGGGTAAACAGGAATTAACAGGTCCCCTCAATTCAGTTATATTAATGTCTCGTAAATAGGTGATCAGGACTCATCGTAGTGAAGGTTAAAGAGTACTTAGTAGTGTTTAATAGTAGTTCCTGCGTTTTTAATTTCAGTAATTTGTTTCCAATTATTTTCTAAAATTATTTTATGTGCTGAAGTGTTCAGTTGTTACAGTGTTGTTGTTTATTTAACTTAGGCCTATTTATTTTTAAATTTGAGTAAGCTAACAAAAAATAGGACTTAATATATTTCACAGAAAATTTGTTATCTGTTTGACCGCTAAAATAGATTTCACAGTTGATAAAACTGTCACAGTTACCTCAAGTCACAATATTCAGTTAGAATTGATACTGAAAAGTAACAGCTAAGTTCATCACTAGCCTTGGATACATTACAATCCTGTTTCACAGTTGTTATATCTAACACTGATACCAAGTCTATCTTATATTATTATATTATACTATACGTTCCAGTCATTACACAAGGTTTCACCCTCTTAAGGGTCTGCTCCAGTAAACGAAAAAGCAACCGGAAACGAAAGCACTTCTCATTATATCCCAATCTAAACAGTGCAATTTATAGCAGCTGAGTGCTTTAACATTGCCTCATTTCAAACCATTTTATAAGTCTATCTTTTGTATTAAGTGTTGAAGAAAAAACTGAATATTTTTTATACAATTTCGTATCCGGCTTGCAAATTATTTTTCATTATTAATTTTTTATTGTGTTAGGAAAAAAATTCAAACTTTGTACTTACAAAATGTCAATTACATAATAAATCAAAAGCATTTAAAAAAAAAATAAATTGCAAAACGGATGCGTATTGTGACTGTGCTTAAAATAAGACCTTGCAAACAATTTTATGATAAAAAATAAACGAAATAAATGGTTTGAAATTTAACATTGCTCTTATGGGATACAAATCCAAGATGGCCGTCACTATAGCAGACCCGTTGACTTGAAATTTGGTACGTATAAAAAACACTGTTGACAATGAATGTTTTTGTTGGTGAAAGTAAAAAATGTAAGAAGACGGTGGCATAAAAGTGTTGAGTATGCAATTTGATTACATATTGATATTTTCTTAAATATAAAATGGAAAGGGGCCAGATAGGAAATCTGCCAACACATTTTTAATGTTCATGCGTTTTAGTTTTTAAACTATACATTTGACTAGTAATTTCACTTCACAACGATAGTAAATTATATTTTATTTTTTTATACATTGAACAGCACAAACTGTTTTGTCACTGGCGAGTATTCTTCTTTAGCTAGCCTAAACTTTGGTTCTTTATCATACCACCTAATATTCTTTCAGCTTAATAGTAACATTGATAATAGACTTTCAATCAATAAATTCAGTAATTATAATATTTTATGTTTCAGAGATTTAGAGAGTAACCTGATTGAGTTCATTCATCCGGAAGCTTTCCTAATGTTCACACATCTGGAGGATTTGTAAGCATTTTATTTTATAACTTTCTATGATAAAATCTTGCATTACCCCTTTCACTGCTGACTTTGGACAACAGTTGCAACACCCGTGAACTAACTAAGGACACGTCGGTTGGCAACAGGACAAAGTAGTATTTTCCGTCGAGAAGTATAGTTGATCAGAAAATATGGGCTGCTAAATACAACTTCTTTTTATTTATTGAACATTATTCATCAAATTTTAAATTACTTTTTTAAGCAAAAAGATTACTTTACTCAACTAATTTTCTAAAATTTGTTCAGCTGACCAACATTTATTCAAGCTTAATTTAGTATTTTTGGAAAATAACCAGTTACTGTACAGCTAAAAACAAATAAATTTCATTGGCATTTCTGTCAATACATTTTCGAAGTATATATGAAACTTTTTCATTTGTATAAAAAACCAATATACAGAAAATATCTATTTGTCTCAAACGATATTTTAACCAATAATTTGTCTTTGCAATATGCATTTATTGCACCCAAGTTTCAAAATCTGAATCATCAGGATTTTCCACTTTATTCGATAAAATAAAATGATATTTACACCAAGACGATTCACACAACGAAAAATATTCACTCACATAATGATAATGTATACGCAGAAAACAAATAAAACGTTAACGAAAAATATTTGCAACCCAAACTAAAAACTACGAAAGATCTATAAAAACAATACTTCTTCAAAACAATGCTAAAATGCAAACACGGAGGGGGTCGCCTATCAGACTAGTGAGACTGCGAGTTTAGCCGTTATCCGCTCTGTAGAAGCTAAAGGATACGAGCACTGCCGGGCAATTCCAGACAAAATAGCGCCCCTTCCACTGCCTCGAGGCGTAGAACATTCAACAAAACATCTTTCTCTTCATGCCTTTGCATTTGCCAGAGTTTTAGTGAATTACCTAATTTAATCAGAGGCTAAAATAAATTTTTGCGACTTTAAACGTAATTCGCGTTGGGATCAAAGTCTGCCGCTGCAATTATACTCGTATGCCACGTGGAAGGGTTAATCCTACACAAATACTCACCCTCAAAATATAGATATATTCTTGCTGTTTTTTAATTGTTGGCAACATCATTATAAAAAGAAAGAATTTCACTGCTAAATTCTGTTTCAGGAACCTAGGAAACAACATTTTCCCAAACCTTCCGACTCCAGGCCTGGACAGACTGCTTCACCTGAAGACTTTCAATAATCCAAAACTGAGGGAATTCCCACCGCCTGAAAGTTTCCCACGGATCCAAACACTGGTGCTCTCTTACGCCTACCACTGCTGCGCATTCATTCCTCTCATCCCAGCAGAAGCTCCCACAAAAGTACCACTACAGGAGTCTGTGTTGTTTCCAACAGACACAGAGTTTGACATGAGCTTGTGGAATTCTAGTCTTACGGATATTTGGCCACAACTTCGTAAGTATGTTTTATTGTGAAATGTCCAGGCACATTGCCTGTGTGAACTGAGGCAAACTGATAATGTGCACATCTGTTTATAAAGTCCTGTCTGACTGACTGATAATCAATGTACAGCCAACACTATGAAAGCTTGAGCCTTAAAATGTTCAGGGTATCTTCATACCACTATGTACAAGTGCATTAAGTGATTTTAAGGGTTGAAAATGGTCAAAGATGATGTTTGTTAGCAGGGGTTTACTGGCACCGGAACGCGTTCCGGTATTGATTTTTATTAAATTTTTGCACTGGACCAATTCACTCCCTCAATCACACTCATTCAACACTCGGTTCAGAATTTTACATCCGCCAATCGAAAAACCTCAAGATATCCCCACACTACAGTGCGTTGCGACTATGCGAGCCAACTACAGAAAAATGTTCCAGATTGTCTCTCAGCTCGTAATCGAAATGGGAGCATCAGACACCTTTTTTGCCAGCTTCGCGGCACACCTTTGATGTTCGGTGAACGCTGCGAACGGCTACAAATGGCTATGACACTGGCTGAAACAATGAGCTAGACTGAAAAACGCAGGCAGAAACCGCTTGAAGTAGCGGGAGGCAGGACTGCTCAAAATCGCTCGGTCGAGCCCAGCGTCCTATTTGAAAGCTCCCATTGAAATACTGCATAAACAGTCTTCAAGCGATTTTCACCCGGCCTGGCTTTGGTGTGAAACCCGCCTAAGAGACCGATGATTCAGAGTCGAGGAGGCCGAAAAGTTTAAAAACCAGCAATGCTTAAACTTTTCTATTATTAATTTTTTTGGCATGAAAAAGTTTATAACATACATTGTTGAGGTTATTGTAATCAAAATAAGACCAAAGATGATATAATTTGGACCACATTTAGTGATTAATACTTATCGAATAATTCATTTTATTTCACGATTAATTAATTAAAAAATAAATATCCCAAATGAGAGAACAACATGGATTACAAACAAACAATGGTGTACACTGACAAACGCCGTCACAAATACAAGAAACAAAATGGCGGATATCTGGAAAACAAAGCATTTTTGTAAAAAATTGTATTTCTTGATTTTCTCTTTATTTTGATCCATAGAACCAATTCCCGAAGTTTGGCTGTTTACTTATGGAACACCCTGTATATTCTTTTATCCTTACCTGCTAGTTACAAATATAAACTAGCACACGGTCATAGTGAGTTTTAGTACAAATCTATCATTGTTCCATGTTGACAAAATTTCCAGCACTCTCGTTTTAAGGGAAGTATAGTAATAAATATTTATTGTGTTAGAGGTAGTTATTACATTTTCACCCCTTAGCAGCATGCTATAAAATGCAAATTTGATTTACATAGTATATATTTATGAATTGTAAGAAATAATCCATGTCCAGCTCTCTAGCATAGTGGGAAGTATAATAATTAATTTGTATTGTTTTAGGGGTTGTTACATTTTCACCCCTTAGCAGTACACTAAAAAATACGAACATGGTTTACTTTTTATATATATCTTGTTAGAAATAAATGTACGAATTTCCAGCTTTCTAGTCTTAATGGAAGTATAATAATAAATATTTATTGTTTTAGGGGTTGTTTCAACCCTTAAATCTAAATGACTTCTGGCCTATGTCTCATTCCAGGTCATGTCCTATATGTGTGCCCAATTTCATTCAAATCCATCCAGTAGTTTTTACGTGATTGAGTAACACACACACACAGCCAAAAACCATTACATTTTTATATAATAGTATAGATATGCTAGTTCCACTTGTTTTTTCTATACAGTAATTAAAAAATAATATTTAAAAAACTGATGCATGTTTCATTTGTTAAGAAACAATGTAAATTCTACATTGAAAAGAAAGATGCGTGTGTTGTTTGTATAAATGATCTGAATGAACGGGTCATTTGATTGGGTCCCTTTGGTGGATGAATCCAAATGACTTGAATCTTTGAAATGACCCGTTTTGCCCATAACTAAAGTGTATTATGCGCTAACTTATCACTCTTGTCAAGATTTATACGAAAAAGATTCAACGACTGTGTACCATTAGTCTTCTAGTTTCTATAAACTTTTTATTCTGTTAGCGTTAACAAAGTTTTATTGAAATAAGTATTCTCATGCAGTAAGAATTAAAGAGATTTTTTTTAAACAACTTAAATTTTGTTTCTTTGTCAGAAAATTTGAGCAAAAAGTTCGGAACTCAGATCAATGACCTGTGGGACAGCTTCGGTTCCGACTTCACTTACCCTGGCAACCTCCCGGCTTACGTGGAAGAATACTTTGAAGAACAAGAGAACGGAAGACAGACAGACTCACCTCCTGGGAGAATACAATGCTTGCCTACTCCAGGTATGTTTTATTGCTTTAATGTAAGTGGAAGTATTTACAGTTTAGTTGACACAATATTTGCAATACCGTACCTACCATTCTTATACCAACTCAAATGGGAAAGTTATATTTACTTAACCCTGTGCGCTCGGAAGGCCACTCCGTCATGATGTAAACTGACAGCTTGGTTAATTATTATGACAGTGCCATGCCTGAAGTTCAAGCAGTCCATGCATAGTGGCCCTTCTGTTTTCTCACTGCAGAACGGCATTCTCAGTGACCTTGTTTACGTGTAGCACTCAGAATTAAATGACTCTTACTTTGTTCTTCAAAAGTAAGATATTTACTATCGTTTTTAACAGTAAACTCAACATGCTTTTACAAAGTTATTTAATTTGTTTTTAATCATATAGCCTATATATGTTTATTGAAAAAAAATAACAGTTTAATATTTTAATTTAGTTATTACTTAATTGCATTTAGAAAAAGTGATATTTAATTGTAAATAAAATTATAAAAACTAAGTATTTTTAAGCGATTTATTAATACAAAACCTTTTTTCATTAACACATAACATTTGAAATAAATACTTTATGAATAGTTCAATTTATGTGAACACAAGCAATTTAAAAAAAAAAATAATGTTAAGTTGTACAGCACAGTTGACCGTCTACACACATACGAATAAACTCTATAATAAGTTGAAAAACTTATAAAATTATGGATATATTGTTTTCTTCAGTTAGTTCAACATTTTCACGAATAAGAGAAGCACTTATCGGCAATTGAATGACTTAAAGAATAAAAGAGAAGTATAAAACAAAACACAGGGCCACTACGAGTAGGAGAGTCGAGCCGTAGGCGAACAAAGTGAGAGGGCAATTACAGGTAGGACACCAGATAAAAATGGTGCCATAATTACCAACCTGATTGAGAAGTTGGTATATGTGTGGCCTTCTGAGCTGACAGGAAGGAATGAAAATATCACAACCGAGTGCAAAGTGTTAAACTTTTACAGGGTACTTTGAAAAATTCCCTGGACTCTCAGAGCTCATCTTTATAGCTCAATAACAAAAAGAGATCATATAAACATACGTCAAGACATATTTTGTTTTCAGACAAGTTTTTTGAGTAGTTTTAATTTGAAATGTTTAAATAAAATTTTTTTAACGGATTATTAGAAGAAAATTATTATTTTTTTTTTAAATTTGGATTTTACATTGATGAGTAACTTGAATAATTTCCACTCATCGGTTAAACCGTTCCAGAGACATAAATTATTTAGTAAAAAAAAACAAAATGATGGATAACTAGTAAAAGAAGCGTTTCTGGACACATGTTTATAGGAAATTTGTTTCTTTATTATTGACCCACGAGTCCCTGAATTATATCCGCGCATCACAGAATCGGCCTGTGTATGAATGTAAAGAAGAGGGTGTCTTAAGTTGGTGGGGGAAAAGATTAAGCCTATTAATAGTTTTAGTAAAAGATTTTACCATTTAAAATACTTAACTTATACTGATTGAATATGTTCACAGCGTTGGTACAATAATCAGATGTTTCCTCTATATTCCATTAACAGATGATTTCAAATTTAGAAGCAATTATTTTGTGACTGGCTCGTCGCTATCGGTTGCTATGCGAAGCACTAAGGGTTTATGTTATAAACTTAATAATTCCAATATGTTTATAAACTTGGAGAGTGAGTTCCTAGAGTACCATGAGATATTCTGTATATAACTTCAAGTTTTAGAGATTGTCTTTTAGCCATTACCTACGACTTGTTTAATGGCTGTAAATAATCTCCAATGCAATAATGTAATCCATATCTAAATATATACAAGGTTAGTTAAAAGTCTTGAGACACCCCCTTAACTCTTCACCGAGCAGTGATATAAAATCCAATCCCGGGGGTTGTTTATAGGTCATAAAAGCACACTTCTCCATGCATAGTGCAACGTTGTCCCCCAACTCAAAATCGGAATTTTTGGGGGCTACTCAATATTTTTAAATGGGAAGTATGGTCATGTGATACCTCATTTTAAAGGTCTATTTAAGACTAGGAAAATGACATAAAGAAAATAAAAATCGGACCACCCAAAACAAAATAGCGGCCCTAAACATGTTGAAATAAATCAACATAAAGTTGCTAATATCTCGAAAAGGAAGAAAAAATGTTTATTTCAAAGTGCTTGACCTAAAATGTACCTTCCATATCGATTTCGTAAATTTGATTTTTTACAACATTTTTTAAGATGGAGGAGTAAAAATCGAATTTAAGAAATCGATTTAGAAGCAAAATTTTAGGTCAAGCAATTTGAAATAAACGTTTTTAGTCTCTTGAAATTTTTTCTAAAAACTCTTCCTTTTCGAGATATTAGCAACTTTATGTCGATTTAATTCAACACGTTTAGGGCCGCTATTTTGTTTTGGGTAATCCGATTTTTATTTTCTTTATGTCATTTTCCTAGTCTTAAATAGACCTATAAAATGAGGTATCACATGACCATACTTCCCATTTAAAAATATTGAGTCGCCCCCAAAAATTCCGATTTTGAGTTGGGGGGCAACGTTGCCCTATGCATGGGGAAGTGTGCTTTTATGACGTATAAACAACCCCCGGGTTTGGATTTTCTATCAATGCTCGGTGGAGAGTTAAGGGGGTGTCTCCAGACTTTTAACTAACCCTGTATAATCCAAATACCACTCACTGACTCACTCATCAAGAAATCTCAAAAACCACCGAATGGATAGGAATGAAATTTTGTATGTAGCTTTCTCTAGGGCTCCAGTGCCCTAGGTGCTCGCTAAGAAATGTTTTAAAAAAATCGACATTTTAGGAGGGGTTTGGGGAGACAAAGTTACTTAAAAAAACGCCGAACGGATTGGAATGAAATTTGGTGTGTAGCTTCCTCTAGGACCATAGGTGCTCGCTAAGAAAGGGTTTAAAAATTTTTGTAAATTTTAGGGGGGTCAAAGTTACTAAAAATCCCCGTAAGAAATACTTAGTATAATGTATTTATTGGTATTATTTTCTTTTGTTAATATACACTTAACTTTGATTTGTCTATCCGTTACAAAGCCAGATCGGGCCAGCTAGTTTATTGTATTCTCCAAAACATTCAAGATTTTGGACTTTTGGTTCCTCTGTGAAATCCTACTTGTGGTTTATTATGTGGTGAAAATATTTTAAACTACGTGATTTAGAAGATCAAGTGTTTTAAATTTTCTTTCCAGGTCCCTTCTTGCCTTGTGTGGACTTATTTGACTTTTGGACTCTTCGCTGCGGCGTCTGGGTCGTGTTTCTACTAGCCATGTTAGGAAATGGAACAGTGGTTTTTGTATTAATATTTTCAAGAAGCAAGATTGATGTTCCAAGATTCCTTGTGTGTAACCTAGCAGCAGCCGATTTCTTCATGGGAGTTTACTTAGGTAAATATATCGGCCTACTATAAATATAGTATTTAATTAAATAAATATTATTGTTTATTTTCATAATACCGACTATTGTTTTTTAAATACAACTAAAAACTCACCGTCCAATAGTCAAATTGCAGTGTCCAACGACGGCTGTTTCAGCTATTCAGCCATTATCAAGTTTAGTACAATGTCCTTCATCAATAGTTAATTATAAAAATAAAAACTTTCAAAAGAAATTTAGAGAGCACCTTCGTCGCGCAATACAATCTCCACAACCTCCAAAAATATAATCAACAAAATTTGCCGAGCATATAATAGAAACTAAACATAGTTATGACGTATTCGATAAATGTTTAACCGTATTACAAAAAATGTATCAAAGATAAACTCATGAATGCCTTAGAACAGTATGAGATTTACAGAGCCTTCAAAATGGATTGTGGGACGTTACTAAATGAAAAACAAATATTCGATGCCAACCAGTCGTTTGATTTAGTGATAGACATTGCAAATACAAATGTAGATAAGAACCATATGCAGACGTAACACCAGCAGTCCGTTAGTAGGCAGTGGGCCCACTAGATGTATATAAAAAAAAAATGTGCGTGCGTGTAATTGTACAATCGTGTGTGTCAGTGTGTTTCATGTGTTGTGTTTATTTTTATAATTAACTATTGACGAAGGACATTGTCCTAAACTTGATAATGGCTGAATAGCCGAAACGGCCATCGTTTGACGCTGCAATTTGACTATTGGGCAGTAAGTTTTTAGTTGTAATTAAATAATATTTATTCATTTATTCTATTTCGGTTTCTAATAACAATGAAAACTAAAAAAGGAAACAAATATTGCTTCAAATCTCACACAGAAAGAGTTCGTAAGTTATGTACTTAATAAATAAATCTCTCCTCAAATAATTTAAGCAAATTTGTGCAAGTGAAAATATTAAATTTTAAATCTTAAAACAATGAAGCTATCTATTTTGTTTCTAACTTTCTAAAATTTACCAATATCTTAATTTTTTCTGTATACAAATAAATGTACGGCATATTTGTATTATATAATTCTCTTAAGTTTCCAAGACTAGTTATTGATATTTTGTAAGTCTGCAATTGCAATTACACTGTCTAATATCAGCATAGACTAAACCTCTATAACAGTTTTTGTTACTGGGAAACGTAATATGACATGCATGTTTGAACTAATAAAGTTAGAAACAATGTGAAATAAATGTGCTTCAAATGTTTTAGTGTACAATATACAGCAGCACATTCATACATGCTTCTATGTGCAGGTTTGCTCGCTGTAGTCGACGCCTCTACATTAGGAGAGTTCCGTATGTACGCTATTCCTTGGCAAATGTCGGCCGGATGTCAGCTCGCTGGATTTCTAGGTGTACTGAGCTCAGAACTGTCCGTTTACACGTTGGCTGTAATTACGCTCGAACGTAACTACGCAATCACGCACGCTATGCACCTTAACAAACGTTTATCGCTCAAACACGCCAGCTACATAATGCTTTGCGGATGGACGTTTGCGACCATAATGGCGATGTTACCTCTCTTTGAAATATCAGATTATCGTAAATTCGCAACTTGTTTACCTTTCGAAGTGACGACCGGACCCGGAAGTCTTATTTATGTCGTTTCATTGATGTTTATAAATGGTGTTGCATTTTTAATTCTAATGGGATGTTATCTCAAAATGTATTGCGCTATACGTGGTTCGCAAGCTTGGAATTCAAACGATTCTAGAATAGCAAAGCGCATGGCTTTATTAGTATTCACCGACTTTCTCTGTTGGTCTCCGATCGCTTTCTTCTCTTTAACCGCTGCTTTTGGTCTGCAGTTGGTCACTCTGGAACAAGCCAAAGTATTTACAGTGTTTGTTCTCCCTTTGAACTCTTGTTGTAACCCTTTCCTCTATGCTATTTTAACAAAACAATTTAAGAAAGATTGCGTTCTGATTTGTAAGGCAATCGAAGAATCCCGAGTCACACGTGGGATCGGCAGATGTCGCCATAGTTCAAATTTTAGTAATCGCCAAACTCCGGCGAACACGAACAGTCTGGTCGACCGTTCGTCGCGTGAACACAACCACCCGCATCAGCCGTGCAGCTGCAATGTCAAACTGCTCAGCGATATTCCGACTCAACCTCAGACGCCGAGAGTTTGGCTCTTCGGTAAGTTCAGATCGTTCCTCATGTGCTTGCAAAGAGGAAGCGATTCCAGGCATCGGACTCACTCCGATCAGTACGCTTATCAAATTGCCGAAATACAACAGAAACAGCACAAACGAGCGTCTTCTGTATCTTCTAGCGATAACTTTAGTTCGTCCCGATCGGACTCGTGGCGTCAGAACCACCATCACTGCGGCATACCTATGAGGCTGTTAGACCCGAAACGTAGGGCTTCGTCATGGATCGTCACGCGTAAAACTTCTCAGGATTCGAATCTTTCCAGTTCGAGAAACGATTCTTCCGGGTCAGCGACGACGGCGAGTACAACGATGTCGAGGGTTTCTCGGTCGAGTGCTTCCAGTGATACAAGGACGAAACCAAGATTAACACGGCAAAGTGCTATACAAGACGATAACGAACCTCCCGGTTCCCCCGCTAAACTGACGGTTAGGTTTTTAACCACTATTCCTTCAGCTGCGGAAACAAGTGTACAACAAGACGATGATCCTGCGCCTTGTTACGCCATCTTACACGCCAGTCCGGAACCTTCCCCCACTCCTAGTCATCCTGTAAATATATCACCTCGACAGAGAAAAGATTTCTCACCAAATAACGATAAAAGATCACCGTCTTGAACTTAAATACGTTAATTAGAAACTCAGTTATTTGTGAAATTTTGTGATCTAAGTAGAATATCTAGTATCAATTAAAAAGGTGTATTTGGGTAAGAATTCAGTTTTTAGAATGTTGCACGACTAAATATATTCTTAGCCAAAAACACCTTTAAACAAACAGCTACAATAATTAATTTATATAATTCAGTGCCATGAAATGTGATTTGAATGAGAATGTGTATATTATTTTGTATGTCATTGTGTATTATACTCGTATAAGATTTGTGCAGTTCAAGTGTCAATGTGTCTTTGCAGTATTGTTTGTATTGTGTTAAGTTATGTACCATTGATATTTTTATTTTTGTCCATCATGTTCATACGCTTTTATATTTGCTTAATTTATGTGTTTTATACAAAGAATAATGTTTACGAAAATATAATATTTTAAGCTCATGGATGGAATATAATTCAAATAAAAGAACACTTTTCAA
>JAGFPH010008570.1:38078-53105 GCA_018207615.1 Philaenus spumarius
TTAAGCTCATGGATGGAATATAATTCAAATAAAAGAACACTTTTCAAACCTGTTTTCATTTATTGTTGTTTCTGTACTGTAGTTCTTTGAACAAAGCATACATTTATGTTCCACATTATTGGTCTAATTGATTATATACGGGGTGCACTAGATGGTTGTGTCAAAGATGGATGTTTTCACTGGACCCAACAGTGCTTGCTGTGTGTTTTGGTTCAAAGAATCAAAGTCGGCGACAACAGTTCAGCGTAATTTCCATAGCAAGTACGCTAAAGATCCTTCTTCTTCTGAGGGCGGTCAAGAACCTTATGCACTTCAGCCTCTAGGACTTATTGCGCTCCCACGTAAGGATATTGATCCCTCAGTTGCCCTTGTCTAGATCCATAAGCCCGTTGAACTTAAGAACCCTTTTAACAAGGTTATCTTGAGGTATGCTTTGTCCTTTGTTCAATTTACCAAAGGTTTCATAACTGATCTGTTCCAGCCTCTCACACTCATAGATTAGGTGTTCTGCGGTTTCCTCCTGCAGGCCACATTTCCTGCTAAAGATCCTCCTAGTAGGCCTACAATTTATGAGTGGCATAAATGTTCTGTAGAAACAGGGTGTTCGGTAAGACCTAAGTCACCAGGTCGTCCAAGCACATCTGACGAAGTCGTTGAGCAAGTGAGACAAAGTTTTGTCAACAGCCCTACTAAATCGACCCGGCGTGCATCTCTCGAGCTGCAAGTCCCAAATCTTTTGAATTTAAAACCATACAAATTTACGATTTTACAAGCAATAAAAGACACTGATAAGATTTCCCGTAAGAACTTCTGTGCGGATATGTTAAATCGAGTGCATGTGATGAACATTTCTTGGACAACATAATCTTTTCTGACGGGTCGACTTTTCACTTAAGTGGCAAGGTTAACACACATAACTGTTGGATTTGGGGCAGAGAAAATCCACATCAAACATTGCAACATATTTTTGATAGCCCTAAATTTAGCGTTTTTTGTGTATTGAGCAAGAACAAAATTTACGGCCCCTTTTTTTCCAAGAGAGAACCATCAACGGGATAGTGTACCTGGACATGTTACAACAATTTTGGATAACACAGATCAATGAGGATGACGAAGAACGCAATGTTTATTTCATGAAAAATGGTGCAAGACCTCACTACTTGACTGATAACCGAGATTTTCTGAATGACCGCTTTCCAGGCGCCAATTGCATAGCCCTCACGTTCTCCAGACCTGATTTGGCTAATTTTTTTCTTATGGGGATTAATCAAGATCCTTAAGGAGATCCTCCTTTGCTGGCTTCTCTACCTGAGCTTAGAGCGAGAATTTATGCCGCCGCTGAGCAAGTTACTCCTGCAATGTTACAGCGAGTTGGGGAGGAAATTGACTACCGATGGGATGTGTGCAGGATCACCAACAGAAGCCATATAGAGCATCTTTAGTTTAAGATAAAAAACTTGATGTGTTTCCCTACAAATTGACACTACAATCACCTTCTGTAGGTTCTCTGAATAAATTAATATGATTTTTCAAAGTTGTAAAGTACTTTTTGAAGCACCCAGTATATTGGAATAACTACATGTTGCTCTCAATACTAAAATATCACAAAGTTTGTGTTACTTAAGAAAAACAAAATGTATTTTAGATGTTTTTGAAGTTTCAACGTTTAATTTCCTGGTAGAGTACCCAAATCCTTGCCTATAATTAATTCTAGTATTTTGAAGGAAATTTGATGTAGCCTACATGTTTTTTCAGATGGTTCAACCATAATTATCAACTAGCTAATAAGAACTTTTTCTTATTTTTACTTTCTCACTATACTATAGTATAGAGAAAGAATAGTGATCGCAAAAAAAATCGATGTTGAGATTTTTGTGGAAATATCCGTTTTTGGACCCCCTGTGTTCAAAAAAGTGGTTCTTACAAAATGTCTGTCTGTATGTCTGTATGTATTTCTGTATGTCTATATGTATGTCTGTATGTATACAATGCTAGAGAGAAAACTATTCGACCGATTTCAACCAAATTTGCACCAGACATGTCCAGTACGCCTGTATAGATGCACGAAAAAGGGTTTTGAACAATTTTGAAAAACAACCCCCTTTTTGGCCAAAAAACCCCAAAAAAATCAGTTATTATTTTTTATAAAAAAACGGCTCTAACGATTTTGATAAAATTTGGCTTATTTGTATAAATGAATAAATTCATTATTGATAAAAGGTTGTATTTTTATATTCACTTTATAACCTCAAAGCAAATCTTATAAGTATTATAGCCTACCTTAATTTTAGAACTCATTAGAAGAATTACATTATTGATGAATTGTAATTGTTAACATAACCCCAAAATACAATCCATGCTAGGTTTTATACAGATAATGAGCTAAATCAGCTGTTATAATATATGAGCGTTTTATCTTCTTCTGTTGATAGGCAAAAACCCTTGTTTCTTAACAATCAGCTGATTGAAGAACTGTAAAATAAAATCATTGCAAAGGTTTGAAAATGTAGATTTTTTAAATTTAAGAAATTAAGATGACGTAAAAGTAAATAAAACCTGTTAATATAGAAAAGTTTTGCTTTTATTTGGTATAAACTGAATGTAAAACGGTCCAGTGAAAGTATCAGACGAACTGTCCACAGGATTGAAAAAGTTTACTTTTTCTCCCATGTTAAATCTCCATAAGAAAAGTTTATTTTTCATTTTGACCCACTTAACGTAAATATTTTCAAAATACAAATAAAATCTGCTAATATAGGACCGAAAACCGTTGTTTTGGTAAAACCCGCATGTAAATCGGCCCAGTAGAAGTCTCAGACGAACTGTCCAAATGTTTTTTTCCTTACGGCTTTAAATATATAGATAAGCGGCTTTAGCAGAACATTCACCCACCCTTTTTTTAAATGTCATTAATGCATGATATACAGTAAAAAAAGTACTTGAGAAGCACCTTTATCTGGCAAAGAGGCTTCGCAGTTATGGATGTTCAGCTATTTAAAAATTTCGAAGCAAAGAAGTTGAAAAAGCTGTAAGATGTCCGTTTTTACCAAGTAGACACTTGACAGATCATAAATAAGTAAAGAGAAGCAATGCATATTTACAAAATGCAAAGCATTTACAGAAGTAATGTATCAAGAGCTACGTATCAATAAGGTAAATAACTTTTTTATGAAGTATCACATAAATAAATTCAAGTGAAAAATGTGTTTTAAAGCCTGAAATTTTTAATCTAATCTCAGGTAAGGCACTATTTATTTATTTACAAAGTACGAGGCGTATTCGTAAAGTAATTACCGTTTCATTCTAGCGCCGCCACGAAATGGTTTTTCATAGTGTTCTAGTGTTTCATTCTTCCTTGTTCACTGGCTCTCAACTGACACCAATTTTTTTTGCTTTACATTGTATTTTCAGTTTGCTGTGCATATTTGAAATGTTTAAAACAATTACTGATTCTGCAGACTGTAAGATTTGTGCAGTAATTCGATTTTTGAACGCAAGAAATGTGCAACCGGTCAAGTTAAAGATATTTATGGTGAAGACGCGGTGAGTGAAGCAATAGTGAGAAAGAGGGTTAGTATGTCTAATAAAGGTTGAACAAATGTCCTCGATGAGGCTCAGATTGGTCGGCCTTCTGTCGTCAACGATGATTTTTGGTAAGGAAAGTTGATGAAAAAATCCACGAGAACAAACGTTTCACATTGAAAACGCTTTCAGACGAATTTGCGCAGATTTCATGAACTGTTTTGTACGAAATTGTTACAGACCGTTTACGTTATCACAAGGTGTGTTCTAGATGGGTTCCAAAAATGCTCACTGACGTTCACTAAACCAATCGACTCGGCAGCGCTTTGACATTTCTCGCACGGTACAGTGAAGAGGAAGAGGACTTTTTAAACCAAATTGTGACAGGTGATGAAACTTGGGATCTTCATGTCACACCAGAGTCCAATCAACAATCAATAGAGTGGAGACACACTCAATCCATGAAAAAACAAAAGTTGAAAACGACAATGTCAGGACAAAAAGTCATGTGCACTGTTTTCTTACTGCAAAAAGGGGTTTTGCTTACTGAATTTCTTACCTGAGCTGAAACCACTAATGCGGCACGATATTGTGAAACTTTGAGGAAACTACGGCATGCAATTCATAACAAACGGAGAGGAATGCTCAGTAAAGGAATTGTGTTGCTCCATGTCAATGCTCGGCCCCATACTGCAGGTGACACTCAAACAGTGATTCGACAGTTTCATTGGGAGCAGTTCGATCACCCGCCGTACAGCCCAAACTCTTACCGACTACCACTTGTTCCTGCACTTGAAGCGCGAGCTAGGAGGCAAGCGCTTTGGATCTGACGATGAGGTGAAAAATACTGTGGAGTCTTGGCTATCGTCACTGGCGGGAAGTTTCTATGAAGAAGGTATAGAAAATCCTGTCACCCGTTACGACAAGTGTTTGAACATTGGTGGAAACTATGTAGGAAAATAGTTTATGCTCTTTCATGTCAAAATAAAATTGGCTTGAAAAATATTGTTTTACTAGTTTTTTTTTTCAAAACGGTACTTACTTTACGAATGCGCCTAATACCTAGTGTATTGATTTAAATACAATTTTGAAACAGACGAAATTATGTTCTAAATATAAACAAAATATTTTAAGTAAATAGGCAACTCCATACAAAGTAGGTAGATCAAAAAATGATTTTCTCTTTTAAAAAAAATGTAGTAAAATTTAAATAGAACAACCTGAATCTAGGGTATAATTCCAATTTATATTCTTGTCTATTATTTAGATTTCTAAATTATATTTCAGCTTGTTTTTTTTGAGTTTATTAATGACAATCACAAATTTAAATTTTTACACAGCACAGTACAATGAAATAGTATACATTATATTATGTTAAAGTGATTGGATTATGCAATCATGTATTAAGTAAAGAGATGATTACCATATCGTAAACATTAAGCTAACAAATACAACCTTACACTAACTAGTAACTACATTTTAGTCTTTAGTTATAAAAATAACTAAAGTTATATTAGTATAAAAAGGAAAGTTCAACATATCAATAGGTCACAGTTTCGACTCAATATTCGACAAAACCAAGTGATGGCAGCATTCACGTTGTAACGTCAGCTAACACTTTTAGGCCAGGTGTACATGAGCTGCGAAGTAATCGGGACACCAAGATAGATTTCAATTGGATAGGCAGAAATAATTGGGAGTAACGGGGTAATGTACAAGGGGCGCCGATAGTTATCGAATACCCTCTGCCTATCTTGATTGGTTTCTCCCCTTATCTGCGTTTTATCTACCTCGGCGTTTCACTAGAACACAGTTGGCAATGTGACAGTGCACATGCGACGCTGCGTCAGTTCTATCTGCTTCTTTTAATCAGGTATGTTTTCATTCCAATGAAAGGTATTGTAACGTACCGAATTAAAAATCTGCGTTAATAAAATGTTTTCAAGTTCGACTGGCCGCCATTTGTTATAGAGTTAAGATAGAGACCTCAAATTTGTTCCATTCTTCTTCATTTATCAAGCCCTGTAAAATGAATTATCACACTTGATGGGGGTTTGTATTTAAGATTTTTGAATTACTCTCTCAACCCCCCATTTTGGGGTAAGGGGTGATGAAATGGTCGATTACACCAAAATTAATCTCCCTTTGTCATATATACTCATATAGAGATACCACGAAGCTCATTTATGTATTTCTACTTGTTTGAAAGTTAAGGGGGGTGGGATTTTTTGGACACTGGTATATGGCCTTTATGTACCATATCTCTTGAAACAATCTAAAAGATGCCAATCTTAATTCCCTTTGATTGGTACAGGAAAAATAGAATGTAATAATATAAGAAGATAAAGAAAGATCAGTAATATAGAAGGTTCAGAAAGTATTGCTCTCTGGTACACCTCGGCCAAAATTTCTGTGCGCACAACCAGACCTGGTCGGTTCCAGGCGAGGGGGTTGGCGGGGGTACCTTTGTGAAAACATCCGTGTCTTGCTACTACAGCGCAGCGAGGTAGAAACCATGGAGTGCTTCCCAAATAAGCAGAAAACGGTGGACGCATTGTCATTTACACGCTCCTGATCCTCTTACGAATAATAAAACTACAATTAAATTTATATATTTCTTTTCTGCATGAATTGCCGCATCCAACAGTATAAATAAATTTTAGTTTAAAATTATGCGTTATTTTTAATAATGAAAAAGATTAGAAAGTTGTAACAGCATGACATGAAAAAGTCAGTAAGCGCTGAAATTTTTTATTTTTGAGGTTGAAACAAACTTCAAGCGAGAAAGTTGTAGCTAATTTGTTGATCTTCAAAATTTATTCGAAAACATTTTCGATAGAACGTCTAGTTTGTTCAATAATCAGATGTAAACTACCGCTATGTTCAGTTCTACGCGCCCCGCCACGTCGACCGACCCGCGCTGTCGCGGACCACCACAAAATTAGCATGTATCGTATTACAAAATAAAATAAATAAGCTAGGGGTTGTAAAAAAAGTACTTTTTATGAATAATAACAATGATAATAATATATATAATACTTTTAAAGAAGAAATTTAAAGCAGCGGAAAGTTTAATAGCCAAGAAACATATTGTATTGCATTTGTTTTGTATTGAATGGGATATATATTGTATAATTTTATATTACATGGTGTATCAAACTTTTCCTCCAATTTTATTTTTTATTTAAATATATCCCTTTTCCTACAAACTTAAAAAAAATACTAAGCTATGTTCGAGTTGATGTAAAGCCTCGGAAAGATTAATAATTATGAAACATATTTTATAGCATTTAATTTGTTTGGTATTAAATGGGATTTATATTATATAGTTTTATATTAAATAAAAGCTGTGTTCAAGTTGACCTAATGCAAGTTGAAGTACATTCAATAGGCGATATAGGTCGAGGCAATCTTATATGTAGTTTTAAAATTTAACAATAGCTCATATTTTCATCAATATATTATATGTTCTAATATATAAAACGAGTTTGGTATCATTTTTAATACCATTTTCAGTAGATTTCAAATACACATCTTAAAACGTTAATTTGTTATTCTGTTAAGAAAGTAAATAAATATAGAATATAGGCTTTGTAAAATGCGGAGAGCAACAGGCTATGTTTTTAGTGCCGTTAGTAGCGAACCGTCCGCGCGCACAGAAGTTTTGGCCGAGGAATAGCAGATAAAGTTACTAGAGTTTTATTTTCTAAGACTGTCCAGGAGGTGCTGCAGCCTAGCGGCAAACTTATGAAAACTTGTATTTTGTTTGTTAAATTTAAACTTGTTACTTAAAGTTTAAAATTTTCCAGAAATATTATATTTTTAATAGGTAGTTTGTGGGCAAGTTCATTTATATAACGTTAATTTTTGGCCTCATTTTTTGGGCTCTTGTAAAATTATTTTTGTATTTAGGCCTACATTTAAAAAAAAATCTGTTTAGTCTATGTATATGTACATCTATGTGAATATACCGCCTGAGATACTAAAACAACTGAACCATCAATATCTACAGGACCAGGTCATCAGAAAGAAACGGGCAGTAGACTGGAAGCGGAATGTCAGCTGATTTACTTAGTGTCCGAAAGAAGAAAAGAGATGTATCTTCTTGGAAAAGCTAAGTTCGCTCGAAGAAACACCAAGCTGATGAAGCGTATAACAAACAAAATAAACGGTACCAGGAACTGGCACATACTTTCTCTCAAACATATTTAAATTATTAAACAGATTCACTGTGACTTCATAATTGTAGGAGGGGTAGGAGAGGTGATATTAAAGTAGGAGATTAACTAGTAAATATTATTATTATTAGCTAGAGAGAAAACTATTCGATCGATTTCGAACAAATTTGCACCAAACACGTCAATTAGGCCTGTACAGACGCACGACAAAAAGATTTTGAAACATTTTGAAAGAAAACCCCCTTTTCTGACGTATCACATGACCACCTTCCTATTTAAAAATAAACGGTATCAGTTAACTGACACAAACTTTCTCCCAACTTACTGTAGTCAAAATAATATTGTTTTTAATCATTTTATTTACTACTTTTTAGAACAAAACAAAAATAATATTCTACCTACGTAATCTTATAAAAAAGTTATTGTCCCAGGCGGGATTCGATCGCGCGACCTTTGAATTACTGGCCGTCCTCGCTACCGTTGTGCTACTCCGTGCGGCCGTCGCCGTGATGCTAGATTGACAACATAAACTTGTTTATTTTTTAACATTTCCCCATAATTATGAAACGCCGAAGTTTTGATAAAAGCGGGTGGTGTCATTTTGTTTGGCATCTTAAGCACTATAAATACTGAAAATTTGATCAAAATCGTTAGAGCCGTTTTTGAGAAATTTGCATTTTTGTCGTTTTTTATTGGTTTTTTGGGGTAAATTACCCTTAAAAATTAAAAATTCCAAAAAATGAAAACAACTCCTGGAGATATTAGGGTTTAGTACCTACATACCAAATTTCATGAAAATCGGACCAATAATGTCCCCTCTGGTCGTGTATACATACTGACAGACAGACACCACGTTAAAAACACTTTTTTGGGTTCAGGGAGCACCAAAACAAAAAATTCCACTAAAAATATTTTTGGGTTCAGGGAGCACCAACACAGATAATTGCACTAAACAATTTTTTGGGGTTCTGGGAGCACCAAAACAGATAATTCAACTGAAAATTCAAATTCGAACATTTTTACGAAAACAATACTTTCTCCATATACTACGTATAGGGTGGAGAAAGTAAAAAACAAAGTTACATTCAAAATGGCGGATCCAAGATGGCGGATAAAGTTTTTGATATTTTAATAAAATAATATTTTTACACAGAGTAGGTTCCTCAATCACATCTACCTTCAAATGTTCCTTATATAAGAAGTATTAAACCGGTCCCAGACTTAATTGACACCCGGTATGTTCCCTCACTAACGATCATATTTTACGTCCGATTGATTCGAATTTGGTGTACACGTTGGTTTTCTAAGTTGCTCGTACGAGTTCGTCAGCCAAACAAATCCAACAGCCGGAATCACGTTTTTTTTTTTAGTTTTATCTAAAAAATAAACATAGGTGATTATTCTGTACATTTTGCCTTTTCACATGACCTTATAGCCCGCTTGGTTCCCCCAAAAACGATCAAAACATAAAATACCATAAAAGTACTCGGCTCAAACCGAGGTGGGGGATTTTTCCGAGTTTTTCCGCTGGACGAAGCAGCGCGTAAACCGGAGATGGAGGACGGAGGGGCTGTTTCTACTAATATATTTCGTACACGGAGGTAGCTATTCAGCGCCTTTGTGATTAGACCAATTTCCCAAATGGTTAAAACACATAAACTTTGGAAATTCGCTCAACTGACGTCAGCGGTTCAGCTGCGTTTTTGGAACGAAGTTCCTCAACGCGGGTTGCGGCAGGAGTTAACAAATAGAAAATGTAATGCGTAACGATAAAAGTGTTATTAATTGGTCGCTATGGCAATGAATGTAAATACATTCAAGAAACATGTGTTTTGGTTTATCAATTTAAATTAAGAGACGATCAGTTGCGTCCATCGATGTATAAGCACACTGGATTGCGCGCTGAGTAGTCTGAAAGGTTCGAGAAACGTGCCGGCCGGCGTGGAGCTTCCCCCTCCACTGGCGGGATAGACCCGCGGTGGGCAGCGTGATAGATGGACAGTGATACACGTTGTTGTTGTTATATACAGTTCAATTCTTTGATTTATCCTCTACACTTTTTTATAATAATATGTCATTTTTGGGCAGAGGAAATAGTATTCCTAAATTACTATTCAAAACAGGCCTAGTTTTGTTAGCAGTCTTGTAGTAGGAACATAAAAACTGGTGTTTTCAAAATAAGAAATTTGAGATTGATCAATACTTTTATACAGTTCTATTTTAGAACTAAATTATGAACTTTTTTACATTTATGAAAAAAATTACAAAAAATGTTTACTACTTTTTATATAGGCCTAAAGTTGAACTTTTTCCTTTCGTTACTAAACACTAGGGGCTCTGCCCCTGGACGCTTCGCTTCGCTCGCAGTTGGAAAATTCGCTAATGAATCTCGTTAATCTTTGGCTCGTTGGTACATTGGTTTGTAAAATTATGAAACCAGGCTTAAATATATTAACGGTAGTCCTCTGTCATAGCTCAACGGCTATGGTACTTGCCTCATAAGCAAGACGTCCCGGGTTCAAACCCCGCGGGGGACCATAAAATATTAAAAACCCAAAAAAACATGCTCGTTAGCCGAAAGGCCCAAAGTGGCATGGAAAGCAAAAAAAAAAAAAAAAAAAAAAAAATATATTAACGGTAATTACAAGATTAATTATAACCTCAAATACATGCTTTAGAAACATGAGAAACTTTCATTACGATTTTAGTCCTAGTTCTACTATCTTCTGTCAACTAATGTTTTGAAACCAGGACTAAATATACAGTAGTAAACATAACCTCAATACTATGTTTCAGAAATGAGCCAGGCCTATATTACAAAATTGACTATTAGAATTTATCCATTTTTGCCAAGTTTACTTTTTTTTATAAAATATATTGTTAAATCAGAACAATTTATTCTAATTCTAACGTGCTAAAACAGTATAAATTAGATTGTTTTTTAATAGTAATTAAAAACTATCCAATGAACAGCTGATTTAGGATAATACTCAATCTCATGGCTTGTTTATAAACAGCTGTTTTGATTGCTTTATTTACTATTTCGTTGTAATTTTGTAACCAACATGGCAACCCAAAAGACCCTATGTTAAAATTTTTCAAACATTGGTTGTTACATATTATATATAAAACAACTGATTTGCATCAAAAACTGAACATAATTTTAGGTTAGGCCTACAATGAACCAAAACACGTTTATTTCCAACCAATTGGGCTAATTTAGAATCAGGTTTTTTACAATTTAGGCCTATCACAACTATCAGTTTTTTTAGATTAGGTAAAAACAAACAAAAGGTTTACTGTATTATCGATAAAGGTTTACAAACTATAGATCTAAATTTGTGTAGTATATTCTTGTGGCATAAAAATCATTTTGCAATTCGATCACTTAAGTCAATGGAATAACTTTACTAACTTTTAAATTAAATCAAGCAATAGCGAAGCATTGCTGGGTCCACTAGTTTACTATAAAAATAAGTGTTACATACTGTATAACAATTAAATATTGTTTAGAAATTAAAATGATTATTTTATAAATAATGTTTGGTGCCGTTGTTAAAGCTGAGCAAAATAAATTAAAACATTTGTGAGCGTTGCATTAACTTTGAATGCTTCATGTGTTGTTGCTGTCCCTCCAGTGGTGGGGGAAGCGGCTAGGCCAGCCGGACCGTATTCAATACACGCAGCCAGCGATCCAGTGTGTTTATACATCGATGGTTCCGTCCGGCGTAGTTCAGATATTATCGTCAAACGCTGAAATACATTCAATAAACATAAAATGTTCTTTCATCAGTCTAGGCCTAACCTAAAATTATTGTGTATATTTTTAATTGATTTTACCTGCCTTAACGGCAACATACATAGAATAATTTTAGGTTAGGCCTAGAAAGTAATTTTAAGTCTAGGCATAACCTAAAATTATTGTATGTATGTTGCCTTTAAGACAGATCAAATAAATTGAACATACACACAATAATTTTGAGTTAGGCCTAGACTGATGAAAGAACATTTTATGTTTATTGAATGTATTTACAATTAATGGACATACTAGAGGAGACCCCTGCGTGCTCCGCACGCCAACCCCCCACTCCCCAACTCCCAATTGCATCATCACTAATTATCCGTTCACCTCCATAACTATTGAACTATAAACAGAAAAACATAATTAAGCAACAGCAAAATTAAACATAACCTACTTCAATAAAGTAAATTACAACATAAACTAACCATGTCATGATAATAAAACATGTGCTGTTATAATCAGGTGATCTGTGCTATTATATATTTTTATGTCCAATAGAACTCCAGATGATAATAAAACATGTGCTGTTATAATCAGTTAATCAGTAAATACAATGTTATTGAATAGAAAATATTTTAAATTACATTTTAAAAATATTAAATGATAGAATAGTAAAATTTTAAGTAAAATGGGCAAATATAGAGTTAATTACCTTTCATTTAACACAAACTGCATGTCAATCGGTCCAATAGAACTCGAGATCTCACTTGGAATAGGCCTAAAAATGTTCCCCATGTTAAATTGCCATAAGAGATTTTAATTTCCGTTTTTAGAAAATTCAATGCTGTAATTACTAAAATCCAAGTAAAATGGGCACATATAGAGTTAATTACCTTTCATTTAACACAAACCGCATGTCAATCGGACCAATAGAACTCGAGATCTCACTTGGAATAGGCTTAAACAATTTTCCCATGTTAAATTGCCATAAGAGATTTTAATTTCCGTTTTTTGAAAATTTAGTGATGTAATTACTAAAATCCAAGTAAAATGGGCAAATATAGAGCTAATTACCTTTCATTTAACACAAATCGCATGTCAATCGGCCCAATAGAACTCGAGATCTCACTCGGATTACAAAAAACCTTTTCAAATTAATATATAGATAACAAATAGAAAATGTAATGCGCAACGAAAAAAGTGTTATTAATTGGTTGCTATGCCGATGGCAAATATAAAATACGAGTAACGAAAAAAGCGTTAACAAATTTCTCTCTATGGCAATGAATGTAAATACATTCAAGAAACGTGTGTTTTGATTCATCAATTTAAAGAGACGGTCGGTTCCATCCGGCGTAGTTCAGATATTATCGTATAGCAGATATTATGAAGGTCACTTGGTTCCCCCAAAATCGATAGAAACTTAAAATACCATAAATGTACCCGGTTCAAAGACATGTGGTGGATCCTACCGTGGGGTTGGCGTGCGAAGCACGCAATGCATTGTTTCTTGAAAACACTCCCAATATACGGAATGGCGTGCGAACCATTTTGCAGCTATCCAGCACCGTCGTGAATAGATCTATTTCCCAAATTGTTGGTTGAAACCCTAAAACATAGGCCTGTAAACTTAATTTTGGAGATTTGCTCAACTAACGTCAGCGGTTCAGCTGCGTGGTCGAATTATTTTCCTTCGAATGCAACTTTCAACAAAATTACGAACATGGGAGAACGTTATTTCCCTGGGATATCTTATTTCTTGAAAATATTTCGGTTGACACAACACAGAAATGTAAGGGTCGGGTTAAGCAGAAACTAACGGTACCAGTGGCCAGCTTCTATTGTCGAAGGAGTTGGCTAAGCCCAGACACAATAAGGTATTCACAATAATATTTCAAAGACATTTTCTCTTCTTGACAGCCGTGTTTTTCCTTTTTATGAATGACCAGTAACTAATACTGGAAATAGCTCACTCTGCACTCTGCACCCGTTCACAAAGGCAACGTGTTTACGTTCGAATATTAACTCTCATCTTTTAAAAGTTTTTCTTTCGAAAATTTAAATTTTTTTAAACTGATACGTGTTGGTCCGAAAGACAATGAAATAGAATGGATAATAATCAAAACTAGTATCTCCTGAGGTTGAAATTCGAAAAATTGTGTTCCAAAAGTAACGAAATTGAACTTATTTTTCACATAAATAATTGGACATTATTAGTACGCAAATTATTAATTCTTAACTTGACATTATGAGGAAATGAATGGGAAAGGAAATAAACGGTACCAGATAACTGCCACATACTTTCTCCCAATTGAAACTTTATACCTTCCCAAGAGTAGCATAGGAGGTGGTTATTTAGAATTGCAAAAGTAGGACATACCATGGAAAATATTAGATGCATGTAACACACATCCATATTATATTATATCATTATTATTATTTGAACTATTCGATCGATTTCGAACAAATTTTCACCAAACATGTCAATTAGGCCTGTATAGATGCACGAAAAAAGGTTTTGAACATTTTTGAAAAACGATCCCCTTTTTGACCAAAAACCCCCAAAAATCAGTTATTATTACCTAAACGAGAATTTTTAGAAAGATGCAGTTTTTTTGCATATGGTAGGGTACAATAAGGGCTACAAATAAGCCAAATTTTATCAAAATCGTTTGAGCCGTTTTTGAGAAATTTGGATTTTTCTCGTTTTTTGGCCATTTTTGGGGGATAAAACCTTCTTAAAAATCTAAAATTTGAAAAAACGAAAAAAACGCCTGGAGATATTCCAGAACTACACCTACATACAAAATGTCATCAAAATCGGAGCGTTGGTATGGCCTCCAGCTCTGTACACATCCTTACAGACATCACCAAAAGATCACTTTTTTTGGGTTCAGGGAGCACCAAAATAAACAATTCCACTAAAAATATTTTTCGGTTCAGGGAGCACCAACACAGATAATTCCACTAAACATTGTTTGGAGGTTCAGGGAGCACCAACACAGATAATTCCACTAAAAATTCAAATTCGAAAATTTGGACGAAAACAATACCTTCTCGTATACTACGTATAGGGTGGAGAAAGTAAAAAGGAAGCTTGATGGAATTAATGGTAAATATTTGGTAAACATATAAAATGACTTAGAAGTAAACAGTTCAAATTAATATCAAATGGTGGAATAATTCAACAAATAAATAAAGGTAGGCCTAAGTGGTAATTCAATTTGAAAGAAATGGAAACAACGCTTAAGTATTTGTTTGTATATTTTTGTTTGTTAATATTTTCCCGTGCAAGAAGGCAAAGCTCATATACAGCTATGGGATATTATCTCATGTACAGCTATGAATGTGATCGAAATGTTTACATTTAATTATTGTTTGAAACGTTTTGTAAGGACAAATCATGAGTGTATGGAAAATAAAAATGAGTAAGCAGCCTGTACAGCCGAATTTTATTTACATGGATAGCGAAAAAATCATTTATCGGTAGATTCCTATGAATTTTGTTCCTTGTTCCGGTAACTGTACCAAAAATACCTTTGACGGGTTTATAGTAAATTTAATTGCCTTTCGAATGATATAACT